>CAUYQV010008331.1:0-14662 GCA_963574575.1 Galagoides demidoff
TGTGGCGGGTGCCTGTGGTCCCAGCTACTTGGGAGGCAGAGGCAGGAGACTGGCTTGAGCCCAGGAGTTGGAGGTTGCTATGAGCTGTGATGCCATGGCACTCTACCCAGGGGGACAGCTTGAGGCTCCGTCTCAAAAAAAGAAAAATAGAGCCAGAACAGAGATTATTTTGAGTGGGTGCTATAACAAAATGAGCCAAAATATGCAGCTGTTAGAACAAAATTGGGATTTATTTCACTCCAAGTCATCTTGGTGATGACTTTGGCCACTGATGAAGCTTTGCCATCTTCAACACAAGGCTCCCATTAGCATCATTCCCACCCAGCAGAAAGGAACAGGGAGGTACAAATAGGAGATGACAATTACATCATTTCTGCTGTGTGTCACAGATGAAAACTTAGTCATAAGGCCACGTGTAAGGGAGGCTGGTAAATGTAGTTAAGCTGGGCAGCCATGTGCCCAAGATGAAGAAAATAAATTGGTGAGAGATAGCAGACCCATGTCTCTGAAACAGGGACCTCTGTCTCTGCACCCAAGTGCCTGCAGTCATTTAGGAGACAAGTAAGACGATGAGCCTTTCTGCACAGTATTTATTTCCTGCTACTCTCACTTTGATTCCAACCAGACTATAGTAGGTCCCAAATGTCATACTGAGGAATCTGGTATTCTGCAGGGTACATCTCCCCTCATCACAGAAGCAGCAATGCAAACAAGCCTTCAGGTTTGTTCAGGTTCATTCTACACAAGGGTGCTACACTGGACTTTCTGGCCAAAGCATATAACACATCTCCAATGCCCATGATCCTCCCTTTTAAGCAGCCAGCTCACTACTAGGCCAGGTTGCCCTGTGGTACAGATGTAAACCCATTCCTGAATGAACTACTGCCAAACTCCAGAGCAATGCTTTAAAAACCACATAAAGCACCAAGGCAGGAAGAGTGCTTGAGGCCAGAAGTTTGAGACCAGCCTGAGCAAGAGTGAGACCCCATCTCTACCAAAAATAGAAAAGTTGGGGGGGGGGGTGGCAGTGCATGTCAATTATCCCAGCTACTTGGGAGGCTGAGGCAGGAAGTTTATTTGAGCCCAGGAGTTAGAGGTTACAGTGAGCTATGATGCTGCCACTACACTCTAGCCCAGGCAACAGAGCAAGAGTCTATCTCAAAAAACAAAAACAAACACAAACATACAGACCAGATAATCCACAGTTTGTGTAAAGGCCACCTCTGAAGTTATGTGAAGCTCAGCCTCTCTGACTGGAACCCTGGCCAGGAGAGGGAGAGGAGAGAACCAGTGGGCTGAGTGACACCCACGGAGATCAAAGACATCTTACAGTCATCTCTGAAGAACCTGAACTTGTTTTTGTGGTTCCCAATTGTCATGGCAGACAAAACTCTTCCTTTTTGAACCTAGCATCATGGGGATGCTAGAAGGTTAAGCCCCCAGCACAGCTCACTTACATATTATACATTCATATGTTACATTAAGAGAAAATGAGAGTGGACATTTCACCTAAATGGATCTTATTCAGAACTTGCATATAGTAACTGGTATTTTTCAAATTCAATTTTTGACTAGATTTGGGTTTAAGTTGCCCTATTATATGTAGAAATTGTCTTTTTTGTTTGCTTGTTTAAAGGGCAATGAAAGCAAATCAATTGGAAGAATTCATTTATTGCAAGAATTTATTAAATGGTTCTGCATTGTTCTTTTTTTGTTGTTTGTTTTTGAGACAGAATCTCACTCTGTCACCCTGGGTAGAGTACCATGGCATCATGTCTCACAGCTCCAACTCTTGGGCTCAAGCAATCCTCCTGCCTCAGCTTCTGGTACTGCAGATATCTGCCACATTACCTGCTATTTTTTTTTTAGTAGAGCTGGGGTCTCACTCTTGCTCAGGCATGTCTCAAACTCCTGAGCTCAAATGATCCCCTGGTTTTGGCCTCCTGTCGTGCTGGGATTCCAGACATGGGCCACAACTCAGACCTTGCATTGTTCTTGAATCTCAGTTTTTTTTAAATCTTTTATCCTCAATAGAGATTTCACTGAATTTTTAAATCATTACTACTTAAATTTCCCCAAGATAGAAGGTCTGTATCTTTTGAGTTGGGTTGGAAATTACCAAGGTTTGTGTGAGGTTATTAAACACTCACTACCCATTTCTCTCTCTCTTTCTTTCTCTTTCTTTCTTTCTTCCTTCCTTCCTTCCTTCCTTCCTTCCTTCCTTCCTTCCTTCCTTTCTTTCTTTCTGACACAGGATCTTACTCTGTCACCCATGCTGAAGTTCAGGGGCGTCATCATAGCTCACTACAACCTCAAATTCTTGGGCTCAAATGATCTTCCTGTTTCAGCCTTCTTACGAGGTGGGACTTTAGGCACCTGCCACATGCCTCAGTTAATTTTTGTGTTTTTTGTAGAGATGAGATCTTACTCTTTCTCAGGCTGGTCCTGAACTTCTCGTTTCAAGCAATCTCCCTTCCTTAGGTCCCCACCATGCTAGGATTACGGGCATGAGGCCCATCTTTAGTATTCTTTGTGCAAATGAACACGAGAAGCAGTTACCTCTGATTTGAACTCCACACAGTAAGGTGGTACTGCCCCCCCCCCCAATAATTTCCAGTTGAGCTCAACAAACCTCCCTTCAAATGCAAAGTTCAGTCTCTATTAGTAGACTATGTTGAAAACATGTGTCTAATCACCAAAAAGCCAAGCATTTATCAAGATAATCTTTCCAAACTCATCAACTTTAATGGTATCCAGACGGCTTTTCTGGAGAGAGCTCATTAGTAAAATTTAAAAATTCTCAGAATTTCCATGTTATGTGGCTTTACTTATACAGTCAAAAATATAATCAGAGTTCCTTCCTTTCTTGTTTAATAGCCATTTTCTGCCCATATACTGCCTTGAAAAATAGTCAAGCAAATGTAAAGAAGATAAACATCAAGCATAAATGAACTACCGCCAAAGGGGATAGGGCCGTGTGCATAAAAATGAGTAACACCAGGGCTGCAGAGGAAGAAGCTGAATGTGTTGGTGTTTAAAATTAGAATGGTTCCCAAAAGAATTGATAATGTTCCATTTAAGAAAAGAAATGTTTTCAAATCACTCCGCTGACTAGAGAAGTCTGAATCAAAGTCAGGAATTAATAAAAGGATGCAGACAGAGACCCCCAGTCATAAATAACACAGATGATTTTTATGGGTATAAAAGCCTGCAAGGCCCAGCAGCATCTATAGTTCTATGGGGGAAGAAATCTAATGAAATGCAAGAGGAAAATGTTGAAAATAGAAATGAATGTGCCTAGTAGAAATACTATTATGGTATTCTTGTGACACAATGACTTGTTTTCCAGAAAAGTAATTCTTCAGTTGAGGCCAGGCAAGCAGTGTATTCATTGTCACGTTGTATATTTAAACCTATAGTCTGAAGGTCTTGTCTGTATTTAAAGTTTGATGCTACTCAGGCCTCATTAGAGGGCCAGGACAATGCTCTAGTATATTACTGCTTTGACACTACTCAGGACTTCTAGGTAGTTGTCAGTGGCTTCAAGTACTTAGATTGTCGGCAGTATAGGAATAGAAAGCAGAGTATTGAATGGGTGAGGTGTAGGCATCCAACATGTGAGAATGTGTAGACAGATAAAGATCCTTGTTGAACATCCTGTTATATTGGAGTTGGCACAGGACAATTCCCCAGTAAACACAGACTCGTAGTACACAGCTGCAATGTGCAGGCTGTAAGAATTAGAGCAGTCTCAGTCTCATTCAAGATCAAATGGTTCCTTTCTAGACATTATATCAGGAACAGGCTCTGCTGTGGATGGCAGAAAGTTAAAAGAGCCTAATCACAGCCATGAACTCTTTAGTGTAGAGACGGGGACAGCAAGAGGTAAGTGTTTGAATTGGGGCCGGTTTTAACAACGGGACAGAATCATTCTACAAGTGCCTCCTTCCCAATTTGGGCCAACTGTAGGAGGATGTGTGGCCTGTGCTTCCTGCTGGCAGGATGAGGGTGTATCAGCTAGGGGTGAAGGTTGAAAGGAGGGATGGTGGTCAGGAGGAGGATAGGGACAAACCAATTAAGGGCTATCTCTAGCCAAAATAATTTCCCCCTGCTCTCTGGTAAACTCAATTTATTTTTATGAATTTATTTTTGGAATGAATGATACTGCATGTAGGGAGAAAAGGGAACAGTCCAAGAAGCAGCGAAGTGAAGCTGATCTGTTTCAACCCACCTGCCTTGGTTCTCCTAAAGCTGACCCGGTGGGCCCACCTACCTTGGTTCCCCTAAAGCTGACCGGCTGGGCCCACCTGCCTTGGTTCCCCTAAAGCTGACCCTCTGGGCCCACCTGCCTTGGTTCCCCTAAAGCTGACCAGCTGGGCCCACCTGCCTTGGTCCCCCTTTGGCAGCAGCGTCAACCTTCCTTGCAGATATTTCCACTCACAAGCCCAGTTGCTAAATTTTAGTCCATAACCTTAAAAAAATGAAAAATTAAAAAAAAAACCAAGAACCAGGCTCCCTGCCCCTATCCTGTCCCTTCCTAACACCCAGGTCTTCCCATCCTTTGCTGGCTCTTTTCCGTTCAACCCCATTCTCAGTGTTTTTTCATCTCTAGGGTGTCTAATAGACGACCTGTGACACTCTAATGACCCAGGTGGTACTTTTGGGGAGTGTGTGTGTGTTTAAAAAAGGATTGTAGTTATTACTTAAAGATAATGACTTATTTTATACATTGCTGTCCACTGATGTTTAAAAGATAAGAAGACATTTGTCTCTGCGGGCGTCAGAGGCCCTCCGAGGACCCAGGGAGACTCTGCCAAAACGTTTCCAAACTGAATAGTCATTGGGCTGCCAGATAATTCAGAAACTATTTGTATGAGCTGTTTATCAAATTATTAACCGCACAGATGTTGTTTGGCTGAAGAGCAGCTGAATCCCCTCTCTGGCAGCCGCAGAGACAAAGGTCTCCAGGAATAATTGGAGATGTGCATGGAATATTAAATTAATTTACTGCTCTTAATTCTTATGCAAATTCTGACCTCCGATGGCGCCTATCAATTACCCTGCGCGCAGTGAAAGCGAAGGCGACACTTTCTTTTCTTCTCTTTGCTTTTCTTTTTTTTTTTAAGAACTCGAAAAGGGAAATATTTGCAATAAGCAGGCGGTAGGAGCACTGTATAACTGGAATTATTTAATTGAATCTCTAAGTTTTTAGGGATGTCCATGGAGGATAAAACCCCAGGGCGCAGGGGAGAGGGTAGGAGGGGTGCAGGGGGCGGAGGAATTTGTCGGTTTTGATCATACACCTGCGGCCAGCAGGAAAATACAGCAACCGTCAGGGACCGATAAGGACAAAACATTGGCTTGTAGGTGGACGAGGGCCTTAGAAATCCAGCGAACTCAGGGTCAGCGCGGGGCTTCACGGTGCGGGTCACTCGAGATAAGTATTGCACTCGTTCCGCAAAACCAAACGCTGGGGTTTCGCAAGGAAACGCCTTTGCCAGCCTTTCGTTAACCGCTGCCTACAAGGTCTCCCGAGCTCTGGCTTCCACTTACTTATAGTCTAAGGGTTTCGAAGTCTTTGCAACCCCCAACCAAAACTAAAACAAAAACACCTTTTGTTGTTGCAGGTGGCGGTCTTTGTTTGGAAACCAAACCACTAGCATGCATGCTCATTCAGACTCCACTGACATCCCGGGTGGGCCGAAATAAGAATTTATTGTTTCCTGAGTGGAGAAATGCCACTCTTTTCCCTGAATTGAGCAAATACCCAGGCTTTGTCTGCACTTGTCGCTTAAACGCTGTGCGGTTTCTACGCCCGGGTGGTGGGTTGTTAAGACTGGGGTCTCCAAGTCTTTCATCATCTTTCTAATAAGGAGAACCAAATCGGGCGCATAATGTCATCCGCCCGGGCCCGACCTCGCCAGGACCCCGGCAGCCCGATGATGTCGCCAGCGGCCCGCGGCGCAGCCCCGACGCGCCGCCTTTCAGCTCCTCGCAGTCTCCACAAAAGCCAGACAACAATATCAATTAATCATGCGGCGGGCAAACAAGAAGATTTATCCCGCGACAAACAGCCCCACCGAGAGCCGCTGAATGGTCGTGATTAGCATGTGAAAAGGCGAGCAAAACTCCGCGGTTCAACAGCTAAAGAGCAATTTGATGGGGCTGGGATGGGGAAATTACTTGATTAGCGTCCGTCGGAGGAGAGCACAGTTACATCCCCTCGGCCCGGAATCCAACTGGGGAACAAAACGCGCTGGTAAACGCGGCGACGTGGACGAAGCGCGGGCGAGAGAGGGGAACGCGGGGCCGGCACCGAGATGGGTGATCAGTGTTGGGGGTAGGAATAGTGGGCTGGAAGAGTGGGCAAAAAGGGCTGACCTGCTAGCCATAGCCAAAGCCCCAGGGAGCCAGGACAATTGGCTCTCACTGCCCTCATCTAGGGCGCTCAGGCCGGGATCGGGCCAGCACAAGATTCGTCGCCCAGTGGAGGTCGGTCGACCTTAATATAACGCGCTGCCCTAGTCTTGGCCCCGGGAAAGAAAGAGAGACGCGTGCGAAGGAATAGGCCCACCCACGCTGTCCTTGGAGTCCCCTTCCGTGCCCCCAGGGGCGCAGTCCGCTGCCGCAACAGCCTCCACCAGCTCTAGGGCGCCAGGCCCACGTGAGAGTCGCCAGGCCGACAGACCGGCGGCTCCACCGTAGCTCTGCGGTTCGGTTCGCGCACTCAGCGAACTTTGGGGCTGATCAAGATAGGTTTTCCGACTCCTCGGAATTTAACCGCCCTGGCCCTGCCTCCTGGGAAAGCTTCCGCGTTTGGGCTTGGCGTTTGGCAAGAAAGGGTTCCTCGGCTGCGCCCTCCTGAGAAAGAGGTGGGCGTTTGGAAGGGAGCGCCCTGACTGCCAGCAAGGGTCTGGAGGCTCGCCGGGGCTCGCCGCGGTTGGGGGCGGCGCTAGCGAGGTCCCCATGGCCTTGGCACGGGATGCAGCAGGCTCCAGGGTTCTCCCTGGGCTGGGTCGGACAGCCCCAGGCTTGCATCAGATCTTTGGATTCTGATACTCAGAGCCAGATTTGACGACGTGAGAGGTTGGGCAGCGCTGACGCCGGCAGCTCAGGTTTTGGTTGGGGTGCACTCGGGCCTCCTGGATGGGACTGATGCGGAGAAGAAGAGTGATCTGGGAAAACCCGAAGGAATGGCGCGGCTCAGGGTCCCCAGGACAAGGCCAAGTGGAGAATGACGGCACTCTGAGGCCCCTTGCTTCCCATCAGCCCTTCCTAGTGAGCATCCACGCGTTCCCCGCCACCACCGACCTGGCGCTGGAGCTAACTCCAGCTCCCACTCCAGAGAAGGGAACTCAGGTTTCCCGTAGTCGGTGTCTGGAACCTTCCCTCTGGGCGCGTACTCACAACCCCCTGCTCCCTGGCTCCTCCTAGTGCCAAGGAAGGGGAAAGGCTCCCACCCTGTCCTCAAAGTCTCAGACTAACACACTTCAGGTCTCGCGACCCGCTTAAAGGGTCTTTCCAGCTCATGCTCAGAATAGGGGTGCGTGGGTGAGCTTCCTGGATCCTGCCTTCGTTTCACCTAGGAGAGAGAGACTCTATCTCAGCCAAAGAGTCAAACCATATTTTATTTTAAAAGTGTGGTGGCGAGGGGTAAATCGCCCCCATCGAGCTGAACAACTGTCAGTCAGTTGAACTGTGTCAATTAACAAACCGCAGCTCGTGGCCAACTTCAAAAGGCTTAATTCTTTCCGAAACGTCTCTGATGGTGGGTGTGCAGCCAACTCCAGCTCGCTGCTCGCGGTTCATCTCCCCTCTCTTCTCCTTCCGCCTCTAGTCTAGCCCGACCCTGGAAGCCACGGTTCCCTCTTGCCGCGGTACTGGGGTCTGAGAGGGACGCCACAGCCAGCAGGCTCAGAGGGAGCTTGAGTACGTAGGGCGAGACGGCTGGACTCGCGCGGCCCCGCACAGTCTGCGTTAGGATCGCGAGCCCGTGCTCCTGGAGGCGGCACGCCTGGGCTCAGAGCCTTGACCCTCGGCGGCCTCCGAGTGCGCCAGCCCCGGCCATGTGGCGGAACACCAGCAAATTGGTGTCTCACGCACCCGCCCATCTTGTCTCCGCTCTACACTAATGTGCCTGTGGCTCGAATCGCTTCTTCGGGATATGGCTGGAGCTGGGCATTTTAATTCCAAAGCCGAATGGGTGAACCATCTGAAAGTCGGCGAGCAGAGGGGGGCTATGGCAGGGAACTGGATAGTTGGATGCATTTTCCTTTCGGGCGGCAGAGTAGTTCCCACCAATAGCGACCTCTGAAGACTGGCTTTGTAGTTATTTTTACAAATTCTCCTGGTGCCCATCATATTGCCCTGAAAAGCCAAAGAGGCCGCTGCAATTTATTCCAATGGGCGGTTTTTAAGAAGCTGGCAATTTGAACCGGCTGGGTGTTATTTAGTGCAATATGAAATCAAATGATCCTATTTCTCAAATAACAGTGTCTGTGAGGAGAAGTGAATCCTCTGAAAGGGTAATTGTCTGCTGATGGTGTTTCCCATTATGCCCGATCTTGGCCTAAACGGTGTTCGGCAGCGAGGCCAAGAGCGAGGGGTGAAATCAATGAGCGCCAGTTCGAGCTTGGAGGCAGGAAAAGGCAGCTTGGCTCAAGTCCTGGCACGTCGAGTGAACAATGCCACCCAATGCGCCATCGATTTCGACGTCATCTTGCAGGTGTCCGAAATCATTAGACTTGAGTGATCTTGTGGATGGAATAACCTAACTCTTCCTCCTTTAGCAATTTTGAGAATCTCAATTCTGGCAACAGTTTAGTTACACAACAGAATGCCGATACTCTGGGAAATGAAACCCAGCTTGGCACCCGCATCTCCTCCTCCTTTCCCCACGTTAACATGGAGACACTGAGTCCTTTCTTCCAGGGCCACATTTCCTTCTAAGACCTTCCCAGTCCAGCTTCCAGAACCCCAAATTTAATTCCTGAGAAAGATACTGGCACAGCAGGCACACGCTATTTAATTCTGTAATATGTGGTACCTTTCGTAGAAAAGGGTTGGCCCAGGGCTCTTAAATTGTCCCCAGTGAGCTTCCACATTGTTTTTGGTGGAACCAGATACAGCTTGTGTATGAGAGAAGCGCGGACAAGGAGCAAATTTATGCAATAATTTAAATTACTGAGACAAAAGCCACAGGCTAGAACCGGTGCTTTGGCCTTTGGGGGTGTCAGTACCATCTCCTGATGGTCCAGCAGCTCGTGGGAGGTTGCCTCTCTTCAAAATTATTCCTGGCTGCAGAGGAAGCCCCAAGCAACAGCCTTGCCCATAAACCCTCTTTAATTACTAATGCACCTTGAGGGGAATGGCCTCCTCTTTAGAGCCTTAGGACCAGGGCAGAGGGGGTGCACCCACCAGTGAGAAGGGTACAGGCAGCTTTTCAACCATGACAGGCCTAGGACACTATTCGGCTTCCCAGAATTCCATACACACGCCCGCTCACACTTTTTATATTCCTAAGAAGCGTTTTGTGTGTTCCCCATATCCTGGAATTGCAGTTACAGCCTACAAGCCTACATCCTCTGCCAATCTGGGGCATTTCAGTCTAAGCATCCTAAAATCAACTTGTGGCTAGTTTCTGCTCTTACTGGACAGGTTTTGTTTGGGTGTTTTGAACACATATAATATATAAAAATACATATATATGCATTTTTTTATACTGTAACCTCTGCTTACAAGCCCATGGTGGTCCATGATATTTATTCCCCTTTCCTTGGCGCTACTTCCAACTATCTGGAGAAGCAGGAGAAGAAATGGTCAGTCCTGCATATACCAGGAGCTCAGCCTAGGAATCTTCCAACCCTTTCCTGGAGGGATGTTTGGACACGGTACCTGGAGTCCAAGGCACAGGCCATGGGCCAGTTCCTGGCGGTCACTCTCGGGCCTCCTAGGCTGAAAGAAGGCTATAGCCTGGATTCAGCTCGTGGTGTCTCCTTCAGGATCATTTCCCGACTGACAATCTATCTAGCAGCTGTTCTCCCCGCAGGCCCGGCACGAACTGGCGCGGGGGCCCTCTGGAGTCCTAGTCCTGGCGCTTTAATTTTCACTATCCCGCTCGGTATTTGAAAAAAACCCGGGGTGCTTTTACCTAGGTTCTCCCGGGGACGTCCCTACCCCTCGGGATTCTGCCTTCCCCGACCAAATGTTCAGTCCTTCCATGCGATCATGAAATAAAAGGCGACGGCTCTCTGTGTCCTGCAGGTGGCCTGTCAGGGTCCCCCTCTGAGGCTGCTGTCCCCGAGCAAACCCCCGGCTCTGCACAGCAGCGAAAGCAGCCACCTGCCTAGCTCAGGGCGGAACTGCGTCCGGTGGCAGGGACGAAGTGACCGCCGCCAGCCCCTTTACCGGGCGACAGCACTGCTTCCCACTTCTCCCAGGGGAAGGGGTGGCCACGCCCGAGCTTCTGCTCTACCCCTTCAGGACAAGAGTGACGGCCAGGAGTCCCTGTGTAACCTCAGTTTAGATGGGATTCCGCGTCCCCACCCCAATAAGCAAAGCTGGAAACCCCGGAGACCCTGAGCCTCCGAGTTTTGTTGGCGTCTCTCCGCCTCTCGCAGGCTTATTACTCCCTCTCCAGCTCCAGACCTTCCTGGGCTGGCCTGAACCCGGCCAGGCTCTAGACAGGGCCGAGGTCCGCGAGCTAAGGCACAGAAGCCGCTCCCGGTAGCCCAACCCGACCGCCACCTCTGCCCTGCCTGAAGGGAAACCCTCTCAAAGTCTAGGGCGTGGGTGTGGGTGGCCGGCCAGGAGGAGACCCAGTGGGGCCCTCCCCGGTACTTCCTCGTCCCTGGTGTTTTAGGGTCTCAGCGACGCTCTAAGCCCCAGTGCCAGAGAGAAGAGAAATTTATAAATTTATATTCCAAGGCCCCCTCTGCGCCTTTGCTGAGGGAACAGCCTGGTGGCTGTCCCTGCTAGTCGGTTCAGACTCAAACTGTAGCGTGCCCACACTTCTGCACCCCTCTGCAAGCTACCGGGTCCCCCGCCCGGCGCCGCGGTTCCCTTTCCAGACCCACTGACCTTGGGAAGGCGCGGATCCGCCGCTTGCCGAACCTCGCCCGGCGCGGTGCAGAAGAAGAGCGCGGTTTCGCGCGCAGCCGGGACCCGCTGGCTGGTGCGCTGTGGCCCCGGCGGCCGAGAGCGCAGCGCTCCCCTCCCCCCTCGCCCAATAAATTAATCACACGGGATATTAAATTATCAAGCCTCTCGTTAATCATCACCCGAGTACTGGGACTGAATACGCCGCCACATGTTTTCACAGCCCAGAACGGTTCGTGGGGGTCGGGGTGTGTCTGCTTTGAGGGGTGGGGGACATCTAACCACTCTCATGAAACACCGCGAGCCCCACGCGGGCGGATGGGGCCCCTGGCAAGGGAAAAGATTTGGATAAGGGCAGACTGGGCTTCCAAACTGAGTTTGGACGAGGGTTTGTCAAAAGCTGAAAGGCATTCTTCCTGGCCCCTTTCCTTAACATTTGGATTTTGATCAGGTTTTTTAAGTCAGCAGACCACCTGTAATCAACAGCATCTAAATTTGCAGTTTTTTCAGGAGGGTAAATTTGATCTGAATCTGCCCATCTTCATTACCTACTGTGGGTGGTATGAAGTTGGTGTGTTTGAAACACAGATGGAGCCAGATCACCAAAGTCATTTCAAAGGATAACTTTTCCTTGACTCAAAGGTCCTCTCTTGACATTCACATAACATGAATGTGAAGAAAACAAAGAACTTTTAATTTTAATTCTTAATTTGGGGGTGTCATTTTAACAATAATGCAGGCGTTTCACTCTAAAGGGGTTAGAAGCTAGTTTTATCTTCTAGGATTTTTTTCCCATTTCCCTGTTAGAGGCATCTTTTGAAATGAGTAAGCCAATTAAGTGAAAGTTCTTATAATTTAATTCCATACAATAGAAGAAGCAAGTGCTCATGACAAAGTTATCTTAGTAGCACAAAAGAGGGGAATGAGTTCTCAGCAGCTGGGCTCTAACACACCAGCAAAACAATAACCATCTTCCACTTTTGGAAGGAGTGGTATAGATAAGAAATCTGTCAACCAACAAATGTTGTTAAGTATCAAGTTTGAAATGAGTCTCTGGAAAAAACTCAATTCCCTAATTAAGTCTCTTCCCACTTTAGCATAAACCAAGGCTAGAATGTAGCAGGAGAAGGCCGATTCCTAAGGAAGCAGCTGCGAATTTCACTAAGTTGGCAAGCCAAATTTTCTAAACAAATAGTAGATCAACTCAAGTTGTTTTCTTTTTTTAACATGTAAAATAAAAACAAGTATCAACTCAGGGCATGTACAAAATCCTTAACAGCTAAATGGAGCATAACTTTTCTACCAGAAAGTATGATTAATTTAGTAAACAAATAAGTACTTAAATTCTGAGTCTGTGGTTACATTTTTATCACAGAATATCACTGATGATATTAAATGTGTCCAAGACCATTCATGGGATATTTTCTCTCCCATTAATTGGTGTCTGCATTTTTCCACCCTGTTCACTAACACACAAAGAGATAGGTATCAAAACTCAACAGAGACACACACACACACACACACAGTGGTAATAAATCCTAGAAGCTAGTACAGAGGCGGAGCACAGCTGTAATATGGTGTGACATTTTTCTTTCGTAAACCAATGGAGAAAATATCTTGACTATCTTTCTCCAGTCAGTTCATGCCTATGCGTAGTTCTACAAGGACGACATTTGTTGTCAGCGACTGAGAGATCACTTTTTATCCCAGGAGCTCTTTCTGGTTAAAGTGAGCCATTGCCAACTGCCTGTTAAAAAATTGTATCTGAAGACTTTGTTTTAAAACTAGAGACTGGCTCGGTGCCCGTAGCACAGTGCTTACGGTGCCAGCCACATACACTGAAGGTGGCAGGTTCAAACCCAGCCTGAGCCAGCTAACCGACAATGACAACTACAACAAAAAATAGCCAGGCGTTGTGGTGGGCACCTGTAGTCCCAACTACTTGGGAGGCTGAGGTAAGAGCATCACTTGAGCCCAAGAATTTGAGGGTGCTGTGACCTGTGATGCTAGGGCACTCTACCAAGGGTGACATAGTTGGACTCTATCTCAAAAATAAATAAATAAATAAATAAATAAATAAATAAATACTAGAGACTTTGAATATAACCTGAATTATTCCGGACAACTTGGGTTGGTAGACCTGGTGATTGTCTACTTTTGAAATGTAGAATAAAGACCAAGACTACATGAAAAGCTTTAAAAAAAATTTAGAACATAAAGGTTTGTTGAGTGGAGCCACCAAAAATGGGAAAAATTAATTCCTTCCTTTCATTTACCCATTTTCTTCATCATACTGCTTTAGCACACATTGGCCCATTTGACGCTCACAGGAATGGTGGAGGTTTGAGTGCAGAATGACAATTTCTCTCCCCTCCTGAGGCTTGGAAAAGTTGTGGAACTTGCTCAAGACTCAGAGCAAAAGCAATAGCCCCCATTTCTTAACTCCTAGGCCAGGGCTCTTTCCAAGCAACATCTATCAGTTTAAGATAGCTAACATATGAACTTCTAATTTGTCTTTTTTATAAGCTCTCCTCCATCACTCAATAAAATTCAGTGCACTTTAATTTTCTGAACCTCTTTCTAAACGTTGTAATAAATGTAGAAAGTACTCTTGACTGGGAGTCAGCTTGGCCCTTAGTTATAGCTTTACAATCTTGAATACGGCACTTTCTAACTTGAGTTGGGTTCCCCAGAAGCCAGCCTTGAGCCAAAGATCACAGCAAGTAAACTTTTCAGGAGGTGACCTCAGGGAGCAATATAGTAGAGAAAGTAAGAAAAAGAAACAGGGAAGGGAAGGCATCAATGCAAAGCCAATTATCAGGCAAGTTACTATTTTATACAAGTGGAACTTAATACAGCTAGAAAAACTCTGCTGTGTTTACAACCACTTGAGGTGCCAGGGAACTGTAGGATCCAATTCTGGTTAGTCACTGGTTTCAGATAGCTTGGGGGTAAGCCTTAATTGCCAATGCTACAGACTTGAGCCAGAGAAGGCAGAATAGACTCTGATCAAAGAAAGCGCTGAGGCAGAGTTGGAGGTGCTGGCAGCCAGATAGTGGGCCAGGATGTGTGGAAATGGTGAGTACCAATGTATTTTCCAAAAATG
This sequence comes from Galagoides demidoff, assembly GCA_963574575.1. Classification (NCBI taxonomy): domain Eukaryota; kingdom Metazoa; phylum Chordata; class Mammalia; order Primates; family Galagidae; genus Galagoides; species Galagoides demidoff. The sequence continues at coordinate 14,204 of CAUYQV010008331.1, forward strand.
GCTACATCTATATCTCCCAGTCCACATGGTTTTTTTTGTATTGTGGCCTTGCCACTGTCCCATCAAGAGGTAGGACCCATTCTGAGAGGGTGTATGACTGTTTTGACCACTAGAATACAATGAAAATGGCTTTGTACTAGCTCCAGTAGTAGGCATTAACTAGCCTCACAGCTTCCATTTCCTATTTCCTGGAATGCTGGTCCTTTGGGACACTCCCTCAGAACCTAGACACCATGCTGAGAGAATTCTAAACCCTTTGGAAAGGGATTTTTTTTTTTTTTTGAGACGGAGCCTCAAGCTAACCCCCTAGGTAGAGTACTATGGCATCACAGCTCACAGCAACCTCCAACTCCTGGGCTCAAGTGAGTCTCCTGCCTCTGCCTCCCAAGTAGCTGGGACCACAGGCGCCCACCACAACGGCTGGCTATTTTTTGGTTGCAGTCATTGTTGTTTGGCATG
>CAUYQV010008333.1:0-53058 GCA_963574575.1 Galagoides demidoff
TTGAGACAGAGCCTCAAGCTATCCCCCTGGGTAGAGTGCCATGGCATCACAGCTCATAGCAAACTCCAACTCCTGGGCTCAAGCGAGTCTCCTGCCTCTGCCTCCCAAGTAGCTGGGACCACAGGCGCCCGCCACAACGCCTGGCCAGATTGATAGCATTCTTAACAATGAATTAATAAAACAGTTATTTCTCTCCTTCTGCTGTTCAGTTAGATTGCCACTAAAGCTTTGCAGTTGCTATTTAGAAAACCAGTGAAAAACCATTTCATCATACATATCCTGGCCCATAATTTCAATACATTGATCTCTTTTTGGAATTCAATTTCCTCATCCAACCCATTCACTAGTCCTTCAAAGTTTTCATATCTGCACATATGAGTTGTTATTTTTTTTTAATAAGGGAGATACACCTCTAAACATGAAACTGGACTGAAGCAGGGTAAGTGTATCAGGGAAGCTATGTACAGCGTATAGGAGGAAATCTGGTGAACATGCATCTAGCTCAGCTTGTAGATTCTAGAAGGCTCAGGAATTACAGAGAAGATGACATTGATAAATATCATTAAAGATGAGATGAACTTTTCCTGAAAGACCACATTAAAATGAGCATTGCTAAAAGAGGAAATAAAATAGGAAAAAGCCCAGGGGTGTGACAGAGTAATAATTATAAATGCCATGACCGGGCATGTCAGGTACAGGGAGGGGAGGGGAGAAAGAACACAGGTTTATCTGGGTATTTGAACATCACTTTTGTCTGATAGTCGTTAGAGGCAGACACTAACACCAGAGATACACCTTGGAAAGATTTTTTCCATAGCTGCCTTTTAAATTTGCAGTTGCATTTTTATTCCCAACTATGGGTGAGTAGAAAATAGTTAAGATGATTCAAGCTTTTCCTTTTTCTCTATCATGTGATCCTATTTCCCTTCAGATGTGATCACCATATGTCTCGTAGTTTCCAAGAATCTTTGAATTTCAAATAATCTGCCTTGTGTCTGCCCAAAGTATTCCCAGACTTGTCAGTCCCTGTGTCCTGATTCTCATTCCAGAAAAGGCAGCTACTAGGCCCCAATCACATACTTCTCCTCTCATGGGACAGGGATTTGTGGTTTTTTTCAACATGTTTTCTCATGTCTATCAAGGGACATATCAACTCTGCAATGTGAATTAGGGAGCCAAGTAACGCCACACTTGCCATTCTGTTAAATGACAATGAGAAATTCCGTAATGAAAGGGGTAAGCAATAGCACAGCCTGTAAGCTTGTATTTTTAGCCTGTGTACAAGAGGCTCACAACCTTAATTTTCACAGCAACATAAATATTATGACTGTAATTAACCATGAATATTTGATGAAGTTTGAGAGGTTTATCTATACTTGCTTAATATCTCTGGATGTCATTTTAAATTCTGGATGCTTTTTAAGTATGGAAATGTTCTCTGTGTGCTGCCAAATTTCTAAACAAATGCCTGGTGGAAAATTACACCTTAGCCAGAACAATAATACAAGTAAGCAGGTAATAATGGGTATGCATTTTTCACATTAGCTTGATACACAGCATTAAAATGTCCCAGGACATTAAAGACTGAGTGTTTATAAAGAGAATTAAAATAGGCATAATAGCCATGATTTATCTGAGAGATTGATGCATTGCAGAGAAGTATTTTTCCCACGTGAAAAATAAAGTTGTGCCCTGTTAAAATACCAGGCACTCTCAAGTTGGGAGAAGTGGGATATCTTTGGCAGGGATAATGTGCAGGTAGGAATTGAATGCCGAAAGATAATCTGGGAATGCAATGTTTTTCCAGGGCAATTTACAGCAAATTAGGAAACAAAAATGTCTTTATTGGAGGTTTTTTCCAAATTTTGCATTTTTTTAAAGTAAGAATTTTTTTATTTGAAATGTGCATTTTACTTATTTTGTAGCAAACCTACCTAAAGTCGCAGTAAAAAGATCTCTGACTGGGACAGTGCCTGTGGCTTAAAGGATTAGGGCGCTGGCCCCGTATATCAGAGGTGGTGGGTTCAAACCTGGCCCTGGCCAAAAACTACAAAGAAAAGGTCTCTGACAAAATGTATTTTAAATATTGAGGCAAAGCCCAGCACAAGAGGCTTTCTTACTCCTCAGAGACGATATTCCTCTGCATGTAAGTCCTTAGGACAGACCCTTAAGCCTGTTGGGTAAGACTGGATGCTTCTGGGGACCTCGGCACTGAGCAGGTCTTAGATTGGCAGGCATTGGTCAATGTGGTAGATTAAAGATGTCTGCAGATTCTTTGCTATTTCATCCACTGAGAGAAAGAGCCATATTCTCCTCCACCAGAATTTGAGCTGCCCTCTGAAATGCTTGATCAATAAAGTATGGCGTAAGAGATACTATTCTGATCCAAGGCTAGCATGGAAGGGCATCAGCAGCTTCCACCTCCCCCTCCTGGGACACACTGAGCCACTGTGAAGCCAGACTGATGACCCTGAAGGAAGACCAAGTCCCATGGAGAAGCCACATGTGGGTGCTCTCAGTCAGCATCAACTGCCAGCCATGTAAGTGAGTCTGATGAGCCTGCACATTCAGCCTTCAGAGGACTTTCCCCATACACCATCGGACAAAGTGGCATGAAGGACACCACATAAGAACTGCCCAGCTGAGCCCAGTCTTCCCACAGACCATCAGGAATAGTAATTTCTGTTTACCTGTGGGATATTTTTTAATGCTTCCATAGGTAACTAAAACCATGAGGGAAATGGAAAGGTAATGGGCATGTTATGAATTTGAGAGCTCCTTGCCTCTTCCTTTTCTGCTTCTCTCCCATCTTCTCTGTCACAAGTGAATTGGGAAATCTAGCCCAAGCGGGGTCAGAGAATAGCCCCAGATAAAACACACTTGAAAAACAGTAGGGAATGAGAAGTCCCAGATATCCACTGCTGTCTACGGCCTGTATTGCCTAGTGAGGTAACAGCCTGGGCTCTGATACCCACTGCTGTCTACGGCCTGTATTGCATAGTGAGGTAACAGCCTGGGGTCTGCAGTCAGAGCTACCTTGATTCAAAAATCATCTTTCTGTGCCTAGGTTTCCCTACCTAAATCAAAAGGAAGAAAATGAATCTAAATCTCTTTAGGATAATAGTACTGGTACATGATAAGGGTTCATTAAAGTTATTGTTGTCATTGTTGCTGCGATAATGATGATGATACCCTGACACTTATAATTTGCCTTTCCAAGTTCTGGCCTTTCTTGTTAGATTTTGGCTTTTATAAATCAAATTATAAACATTTCATATTATCTTGTGGCCTTTGATTTAATCATATTGATTTCAATCAACGTGATTATATCAGTGTTTGTATAAGGATTTTTAAATATGTCTGAGTGGATAAGAAATTTTAAATATATTGTTTGAATGCTTTATGAGTTTGCCATTCTTACATTCAAAGGCTGACTAAATGCCAGAAAGAAAACACTTGTAATAATAATATCAGTAGAAATTTCAACTGACCTCTACTTAATTAATTATTGACATTCACCAAAACTTTCCAAGCTGTCTGGAAAGTGTACTGACTAAGGCTCCTGACACAGGAGGCTAGGCTGGCCTCTGCTGCACCTCAGATTCTGCATGCAAAGATTCAGCTATGTTTGTTCACAAATCTGTTGATATTCCTTATCATTACAATTATATAATTTAATTAAATACTATGACAATTGGCAATCTATAGATGTTAAAAGAGTATTGTTTAGCTAGCAAATAAAGGGAAAATTTTGAAAATAATATATGCACATCACTAAAATAAATTGCTGCCAAATTAGGTAAAGTTGAGATAACTGTCAAAAACTGAAAAATAATCTGAAGGATTTTGCAGTTTCTTTCATGAGGATTTTTAAACTCTTGCTTCACTTCAAGGAACTTAAATGGAAACAAAAAACGAAAATTGTAGTTGGGCCTACACAGAAATGGTTTGGGAGCAAAGCAAATTCACCTTCAATGAAAGGCCTTGTCTCTATACCAAAAGGTTGGCACTTTCCTCAGTGATTTTATTAACAGACCAATCACTAATCCTAGTTGTGTCTGGTAGATGGACTCACCAGTGGTACACTGGTAAATGGTGAGCAAGCAGCTCTCTTAGCATAGGCGGTAAGTCCTGATTTGTAGCATTTACCATTTCTCATGATGTAACTATTCCCACCATAGTTGATTTCAAGATGCCAGTGTGATGTCAATCAACTTACACAGTTCCTGAAAATTTAACAATGACTCTCTTAAATTGTAACAATTCAAGAGGAAAAGGAATCAGTAGTCATAAAAATAATGAAAAAAAAACAATGCATAGAAAATTTCTATGATCTAGATACAGGGTAAAGGTCCATTGACATGTTGGTCAGGATCCTAAACTCTACAAATCACAAAACCAGTATTTAACCTTCTTTAGCAACATTTTTCTGCATAACAAAATTTAATCCGTTATCAGACAAATTGTGTCAAAAAGTCCTTTTCTTCTCTACTTTAATCAGTTAGAGGAAAGGTGTACCTTCCAGATATCACCTATTACTGAAGGTGATATTAATGTTTATTATCAATATTTTAAATAATCACATAATATTGCATAACATTTGGGGATTTTATTATGCTTTAGGAGCCATAATATGGAAACTCCACTCAGGAAAATTTCTACTTTTTTGCATTCAGCATTCATACATATTTTCAGGAATGAATTATGTACAAAAGTAAGGAACCGATTGCAATTTTGTGAAAGGTCTCTTGTCTTTGAAGGATTAATTACTATACCCTTGGGTTCTGACTTAATAGAGTGCCATGTTCTGATTTAGTAGAGTACAATGACAAAGGGAAAGCAAACAAGTTTCATAGATAGAAAACTGCCCCATTAGCTGTTGCAAGGTCATTCATTGTTAAAGGACACTGATTGACTTACCAGCTTCCTGCTTCCATTTCTTCCTTCATAAGCATATGCATTATTCAAGCTGTGCAGGAGAAACATCATTAACAAAAATTCTAGCTGTGTCATTCTATGAGAGTTTCATTTCAAAAATCCCCGAGGCTACAGATGCTGGAGGTGGCTCCATTGATCATCACACACTTCTGAAGCAAAGTGATAATGGGCTGCCTTGCTGAGCTCTAATGAGCAGCATTCCACCTGAAAGCTCAGGGAGGACTGGCCTCCATGGCTCACCTACCCAACCCACCTTTGCCAGGTACCATGATGCTGTGTTCCTCTTCCATAAATAAGAAAACTTTCCCTTTGTATGAGTCCTTATGTCTCTTTCCAGGATCATCCCAAGGGAGAGAAGAAGACCAGCAGGAAATGCTGACACTGCAATACATTTAGTACTCCAAGGCCATCCTTCCACTACCTCACAGAGAACCTGTGTGGGATGGAGAGCTGCGTTCACAGGGGCACAGGCTGAATGGGACGTCTTAGTTCGCTTGCTTTGCTTACAGATGGTGAAACGGAAGCCGAGAGGGGTGGAGGGACTCGCTCCTTCCTGAGTGCTAAGTATGCAATGTGACTTGATACTAAATCTAGTACTTGATTCTACTTTTATTCCTAGTGGAAGAGGTGATCACTTAGGTGAAATGCATGGGCCTAGTTTTCTTCTCTCCCTGTGATTCTTTTATGTAATAAGAGTTATTCTACCTCAAGATGCAAAGAACACTCAGAGAGGCTTCCCTTAAACATGCTCACTCAGATCATCAGTACCAAAGTTGAGATTTCAACCTAGGTTTACCTGATGTAAGTCCATGGTCTTTCGATGGTACCTATTAGCTTTAAAAATAATAGTTGTCGGCTCGGTGCCTGTGGCTCAAGCAGCTAAGGTGCCAGACACATACACCTAAGGTGGAGGGTTCAAATCCCCAGCCCAGACCCACCAAACAACAATGACGGCTGCAACCAAAAAATGGCTAGGCGTTGTGGTGGGCACCTGTAGTCTCAGCTACTTGGGAGGCTGAGGCAGGAGACTTGCTTGAGCCCAGGAGTTGGAGGTTGCTGTGAGCTGTGATGCCATGACACTCTACCCAGGGGGATAGCTTGAGGCTCCATCCCCCCCCCAAAAAAGAATAATAGTTGTCATAGTAACCTGTCTGCAAGATGACAATCTATAATGTTGAGTGACAGGTACTTCCTACTTGTCCTCACCATACACACAGGCCTTGCTTTCCAGACCCCTTTGGGGATTACCTCATTTAAGCAAGAAATACACTTCTTCCTCCGCCTGGGTATGTTTAAATGGCCCTGCACAACATTTTTAAGGTTTGAAATTCCAGGCAAGCGTATGGTAGGGTCATGGTCCAAGAACAAAGACCCATGCCTTTGCCCTGGGTCACCGGAGGATTCCCTGTAGAGCATACCCTGCACATTGGTTTTGGGCAGAACTCAGGATTTTTTTCATCACTTAATTCTACATATATAAACATAGCTCTTGCTGAGGAATCAATGTGTGTGCATAGGCAAATATATTTTGGAAGCACCTTTCCCAAATATGTGAAAATCATTTCAATATTTTTTCGCAGGTTCACTTCTCTGAAATTCTTCATAAAGACATAGGGAGGAAATAGCATTTTTCAGAAAAAGAAAAAAAGACAAATCAAAATATTTAGTGACTTCAAAGACAGTGTGGCCAAGTGAGAAGGGGAACGGGCATACAGCAGGCCTTTCCAATAATTATACTCTGCATAGCCCGTGCGCTGACACACCCACAGTTTCTCTAATAAAAAGAATGAGTTAAGTTAGAGTTGGCCACGGTCTGACTAAATTCAGGTTTTCTAGCTTGAAAACCAAGCAAGAATTCTTGGCCAATATGGAATTTAAGTGGGTGTCTCAGCTTTAGGGATACATCCTAACGGAAATAGCGGTAAGTGGTCCTACTTGAGGGGCTGAGGCATCCTTCCTAGTGCGCGGGCGTGCCTGTGTGTCTCCAAGAGGGGAAGAGAGAGGGCAGTGGCTGCAATGCGCTTGGCATCTTTTCAGGTCCTGCCTCCTGTCCCTCTCCCTTTCTCTGGCCATTCCCTTTGTTCCGGGAGAGCAAGCGCAGGGCAATGGCCTGGGATTCAGTAATTAAAACAGGGAAGAGATCACAGCCCTTCACATGCTTTGAGGAAAGGGACAGAGAAAGAAACACACTGGTAAGATGTTTTCGTACTGAGTTCCTACTTTTTAGAGAAATTAGATAATAAAAAGTCCCTTACGGGCACACTTAGCAGAATAAAACACAAATCACTGACTCCATTTTTCTCTTTTTCAACTTCTGTCAGCAAAACTATCAAAGTTGAGGTGCACAGGAGAAACACTCAAATTGGTTGTCAGCCGCGAGTTGGCTCAGGACCCCCGGCCACCTGGATGTACACACAGCGCGTCCTGTCCCAGACCCCCAGCCAAATACTGACAAGCGGCTCACTTTGCCTTCATCCAGGAAGCTTGCTTTGTGCAGTGAACTCGAAGAATCTCTGAGTGCCCTCAGATAAACTTATGCTACTCATCTTTCTCAGTTTAAGATGTGCACTGTGGAACGGAAGTGTTTTGTTAATGCTTAGAATGACACGAAAGCTGTTTCTGCATTATCCCATCGTACATTTCTACTGTCTTGAGCTCAGCATCTTTACGCTGTGGGGAGAGATCCACACGATGCACAGATGGAGTGGGGACGGAGGCAAATTTCTGTGGGGCCCAGAACTCATTCCGCCATATGCTGCTCTCCTTCCGAATTCTGTCAAGCGCACCGCCACTGGCTGGCTCCGGGTGACAAAGATAGAGAGGCTTTAATCACTTCAAGGTCTCCATTAAATAACTTCTCTAAGTAAAAAAGGAAAGTGTCAATTCAAGTTATTTATTTGGAAAAAAAAAATCTTGTTTCTCAGCTCTGTAAATTAATTTTTTCAGGAATTCTGTGTGATCCCAGAAAAGTAAGTACTTGGAATTAGCCTGTTTTATGTAACACAGGAGTGATCTTAAAACCCTGATAGATTAAGATATAGTTTTATTACCTGTCAGTCAGCTTTTTGTTCCTAGAATTCCCCAGCAAGCAGGAACATTCTTTATGCCTCTGCACAACTTAAATTACAATCATGCTTATTTTTTATTTTAAACATAAATAAAATTTATTACCACCAGAGCAGCAGTGAATCCCAGATTTTTATGCTATCAGACTTGTAGATAGTCAAAGAAATTGTGCTCTTATGCTTTCTTGGAGCTTTTCCAATCCTTTTATCCTAGTTTTGGTCTTTTGTTCACTCGTTATTTCTTCCTACGATTTTTTTTTTCTTTTTGAATTTGTATTAAAATGTCATAAAGTGGCCCAAATTATTTTAACTCTGTATCCTTATATCCATGTAACCACCATAGCCACATCTTTACTTTGATAGTTTCTTTCAGATGAATTACATTTTGAGAAATTTTAAGAGATTGACTTTTAAGTTTCAGATGGAAATCCCACTCTTGTCAGGCTAATATATTTAAAATGAGATTGTTAAGGGTATCTGATATCCAAAAGATATTTCTAGGCAAGAGAGACAACTAATGAAGGTAACTGTTGCCAGATGTTTTCAGCTTTGTCACCATTTCCTGAATTCATCCCTGTAATCATCAGTAATCATTTTGGCTAAGAATAGTAACTGGTCCTATATTAATTGATTTTCTGCTGCTGTGACAGAACACTAAAGATTAGGTAATTTATAAATAATGGAATTTTATTTGTCTCATTGTTCTGGAAGCTGTGAAGTCCAAGAGCACAGTGCCAGCATCTGGCAAGAGTCATACCATGGGGGAAGGAGTCACATGGCAAATGAACATACAGTGCAGAGAGAAAATGGGGGCTGAACAATCCTTTTACCACAATAATTAACCTACAGTTCCTTCATGTGAGTAGAGCCCTCATGACCTAATCGCCTCTTAAAGGCCCTCTGTTTTAATATTGTCTCAATGGCAAGTAAGTTTTTAGCACACAAACTTTTAAGGGCCACATTCAAATCATAGCAAGTCCCATGACTAACAGTAGACCGAGAGGTGTGTTGTGGGAATAAGTAGCTGTTCTTCACAAGGTCTGCTTTAAAAGACAAATGAAGTATCCCAGATGATATTAATTTATAGCATCTAAAAAATATTGTATGGCTGGCAACCTGTTGACTGAAACTGGACCCATACCTCTCACCATTAACTAAGATAGACTCTCACTGGATTAAAGACTTAAACTTAAGACAAGAAACTATAAAAATACTCGAAGAAAGAGCAGGGAAAACTCTTGAAGAAATTGGCCTGGGAGAATATTTTACGAGGCAAACACCCCCACCCCCACCCCCGGCAATTGAAGCAACATCAAAAATACACTACTGGGATCTGATCAAACTAAAAACTTCTGCACAGCCAAGAACACAGTAAGTAAAGCAAGCAGACAGCCCTCAGAATGGGAGAAGACATTTGCAGGTTATGTCTCTGACAAAGGTTTAATAATCAGAATCCACAGAGAACTCAAACATATAAGCAAGAAAAGAACAAGTGATCCCATCTCAGGGTGGGCAAGGGACTTGAAGAGAAACTTCTCTGAAGATGACAGGCCCATGCATGGCCTACAGACACATGAAAAATGCTCATCATCCTTAGTCATCAGAGAAATGTAAATCAGAACTACTTTGAGATATCATCTAACTCCAGTAAGATCAGCCCACATCACAAAATCCCGAAACCAGAGATGTTGGTGTGGACGTGGAGAAAAGGGAACACTTCTACTTTGCTGGTGGGAATGCAAACTAATATGTTCCTTTTGGAAAGATGTTTGGAGAACATAGAATGGTCTAAATATAGACCTGCCATTCAATCCTACAATTCCTCTACTAGGTATATATCCAGAAGACCAAAAATCACATTATAAGAAAGATGTATGTACCACAATGTTTATTGCAGCCCAATTCATAATTGCTAAGTCATGGAAGGAGCCCAAGTGCCCATGGACCCATGAATGGATCAATAAATTGTGGTATGTGCACACCATGGAATATTATGCAGCCTTAAAGAAAGATGGAGACTTTATCTCCATCATGGATGGAGCTGGAACATATTCTTCTTAGCAAAGTATCTCGAGAATGGAAGAAAAAGTATTCAATGTACTCAGTCTTACTGTGAAACAAATTTATAGCTTTCTTGTGAAAGCTATAATCCAATTATAGCCCAAGAAGAAGGGGAAAGGGGAGAGAGAGAGGAGGGGAGGGGGGTGGATAGGTAGAGGGAGAGTAATTGGTGAGACCACACCTACGGTGTATCTTACAAGGGTACATGTGAAATTTACTAGGGGTAGAATACAAATGTCTTAACACAATAACTAAGAAAATGCCATGAGGGCTGTGTTGACCAGTTTGATGAAAACATTTCAAATTGTATATAAAACCAGCACATTGTGCCCCATGATTGCATTAATATGCACAGCTATGATTTAATAAACAAAAAAATAAAAATAAAAATATTGTATGAAGCTTAGACATTGACAACAGAAATCTCTGTATGTTCTTTCTGGGGCTTGACTTTTTATAGTTGATTATTTTACCACTCATAGAAATAAACAGTCTACTGACAGATTTTTGTCCAATAGTGATGCAAATAATTTCTGTGCAGTGGAGGAAATATGCCCCAAATAATAGTTTCTTTCTGTCTAAGACATTAGTAGTTTCATATCTACCATAGTAGTAATCTTATCCTAGAAATTTTAGCTTCTACAATACTTTTTGGACTAGGTTTTAAATCTTATTGATGTCCTTCTTTGATGCCTTAAATAAAATATTTGACACGTTCATATTATATCTGAATGAGTAAGGATCAAGATCTTACCTTTTTAAAACTTATGCTTTCATAATTACCTCATCTCATTATGAAGTCAACATCCATTAATTTATTTTGGCATTTCTAAAACCTATTTATCATTTGGTCTGGTCTATTACTTAAGTTCATGTTTTATTTTTGTGTGAATTTTGTGTATTCCTGCATTATCTCATTAAAGTTTAAAGGAATGCTTTAAAATTCTATTTTTCTCATATTGTGCTATCAAATCCACATCATAATCCACTATTGACTCAATCTTTCACGTCAGGAAGCCTTTCTCATTGGACCCCATCAGGAATTATCTCTTCTCCTAACTGCTTTTCTCTAGCCTTCCCTAGTTCTGTTGTGTTTTTCTGGAGGTTAAGTAAAAAGAACATTTTCTGGGCATATCCAAGAGCAGTTACTGCAGAGGGGGAAAATGGAACATCATTATGCTGTGAAGGTACTGCAGCAATCTTAACCTTATCAAATCTTCATAGTCCCCTGGTGGACTGTATGCACTGTCACCATTTACAGATAAAGTAACTGATACCACAGAGGATTAAGTGCTTGCCCAGTCCTACATATCTGGGGAGTAGTAGAACCTGGATCCATTTCTAGTTCCTCCCATAGCTTGTGTGCTTTCTGCTATTCAACATCACTTGAAATAAATTTATATTTTCATTGCAATTAACCTGCCGCAGCTATCATATGATGATCAGCTCCTTTGGATACTGAAAAAAGGTGCTACACATCGTGACCCTGTGTCAAAGTCATATAAAGTACAGGATTGTATTTGTATGCAGCAAGCTTTGTCTTTCCTTTTTCTTGTTTTCAATTTGATGGCATATGATGTGTTCTTAGCTTTCACTGTCACATACAAACAGTAGAAAGGACCCTGCCATGGGAGGCAATTCGGTGTTGGTAGACCAGATGGTTTCAACAAATAAGCTGATTTTTACATGGCAGAGGTATTGAGTAAAAGAAGGAACTGGGTCAGGCTTGTTAAATATAGAAATACATGTGAAACTGTAACCAAAAATAGCATCATCTGTAGTCACTATTCACAGGTACTCTTAATTTGTCAATCCAATTAGATATTTTTGATATTCTAATTTCCACTTTCTTTTTCATCTCAAGCAATCTTTACTTTATGAAAGATCCTCTGTAGACTTAAATGATCAATTAATTTGGTTATTTCAGCATCATCCATAATGAAAGAGATCTCCTGCTCTTCCTCAGTTCCATCCAAATAGAAATATAAAGCTGTGGAAAACAGAGGCAATTGGATTAAAGAATGTAAAGATTAAAAATAATATTTTTGTATACTTTAGAATCTGTGTTTTTAAAGAACTCAAATGAAAACTTAAAACCAAATGTCCTTTAAAATTCACATTATTTTGCATCTCAATTTTCTTTTCTGGATAAAAAGAAAATAAAAAGTGTTTCTGTGTTAAGGACAATAAAATACAGATAATGTGCAAATTTCCTTCCTTCAAGAAATATGAATGGATGAAGATATGTTTCTAATTTTCAGAACAAAAGTACTTCATTTCAAAGAGTTTTAGTCATTACTAACCCTGCAACTGTGCTTAGAGAGGATATTCAGGGTGAAATATTTCTATGAGATTCATGGCAGAGAAAAATGATGAATCATTTCAGTTCCAATGTGGAAATGATTTTTCTCTAGCCTTACTTGTATTGCAAAGAGAACTTTACACCTGCTGAGCCGTATATTTTATCTTGTGTTTAAGAGAATACAAAAGATGCTGCTATTTATTCCTCCAAATAGTACTTTTGCATCCATTCCCCTCCCTAACAGAATTTCAGCCCAGCCTGAAATGAAGGTTATATCGAGTACCAAAGATATTTCAATTCCAAAGATGGATAATCACATCAGCTATTCCAGTTACAAAAGAAAGTTTTGCATGAAATCATGCACTAGCATCTTATACTAGACAGGAAACCTGATAGTTGCCATCAGGTATTTAGGAGATATTTTATTGTTACCTTAAGAGGATGAATATTTTAAGGTATTGATATCTTAAAATCTCTGGCCAAATAATAAAAACATGGTGATGTTAAATTACTTATCACTAGCAAAAGCAACATTCTCAGTATGAGACATGAAGAATTGTTTGATCCAAATCCCTGCCACTAGCTAAAAATCTGAAGGTTGTCACTGGAACAAAGACTACTGTGAAGCCATTAACTATGACTTTTTGTTTGTGTTTATATATCTCATTCACCCAAGTTACTAGAATAGTCAAATTTTGGGCAGGTTTAACTTAATTAGTGTTTAAAGATATTTAGAAAACACCTGTTTCATCTAAGAAGTCCTCATGACAGAAAGAAGAACACTGTTCACCACCCTTACTGAGCCCCACCCAGACCTAGGTTTCTGGTGCCTGATAAATTTTGTCTCTGTCCAGTTCACTTGCTCTGTTCCAGTTACATCATTTCTAACTTTAAACATATCAAGCTTTTCCCCACCCCAGGATATTCATGCTTGCTGTTTCTTTGTCTGAAACACTCTTCCCATCTTTACGAGGCTGATGTTTCTTACTGTTTAAGATTCAGCTTATAACTCATCTCTTGGGAGACCCCTTTCATGCCCAATGGAACTAGACCCCTAACCTACCCTACAATAATTCTTTATTCCTTTATTCTGACTTATTTTCTTCGTATGAGTTGCTACTATTTAAACGGTGGTAGTTTAGTTAGTTGCTTGTGTAGTGTTTATTTTCAAACTAGGACAAAATTTCCAGAGAAAAGAGACCTTATGAGTCTGGTTCACATTCACATCTAGGACAATTCCTCACTCAGAATGTGCACTCAAAAGACATAGAAAGAAAAAGTTGAGAACTTAAAAGAGTTTAGAACAAGAGATATAAAATATATATTTATTCTAGAAAGTAAAAGTGGAAAGTCCTACAAAAGAATGGAAATGTCAATTGCGTTTCCCAAGAGAGAAGAATTACTTCCAGCTGCAGAATTCAATGGCTTTATCAAAAAAAAGTATCATCATTTTGTCATAATTTCAACTGTTCCATGAGATGGGTATATTTGTACATACAGATAAGATAGGCTGCGTTTTTTCAGACAGGCGAAGGTAAGAGGAAAGCAATGCACAAAGGTTGGGAAGAGAAGATAATTGAGATTCCCTCAGTGGGTAGATGACTTTAAAGGGAATCCAGAATGTTTTGTATCCTGGCCCCGGTGCTCTACATCTGAGTTATTGTTATAGGCTAAGATTTTTTTCCCCTTCTACAAATTCCTATGATGATGTCCTAATATTTAGTACATTAAAAAGTGATGATTTGTGCAGCTAGGACCTTTAAGAAGGTGAATAAGTTTAAAATGGTGTGTCAGGAGTGGGCTCTAATCCTGCTCTTTAATTCTGCTCTAATTTTGGTTATTTCTTTTCTTCTGCTGGATTTGGGATTGGAATGTTCTTCCTTTTCCAGTTGCTTGAAATGTCCTATTAAGTTGTTATCTTCCTCTCTTTCCATTATCTTCAGGAAGGCTTGCAATGTTATAAATTTCCCTCTTAGGACTGCCTTTGTGGTATCCCTGAGGTTCTGATAACTCGTGTCTTCATTATTGTTTTGTTCTAAAAATTTGGTAATTTCCTTCTTCATCTCCTCTCTGACCCAACTGTCATTCAGCATAAGGTTTTAATCCAATCTGACTGGTAGGTTTATAATAAGAGGCTAGGATGCATAGAGAGGCACCAGAATGCTCAGGAACACAGGAGAAGCCACATAAGGGAACACTTAGCAAGAAGGTGGCCGTCTGCAAGCCAAGGAGAGAGGCCTCAGGGGAAAACAACCCTTCTAACACCTTGATCTTGGATTTCCAGCCTCCAGAATTGAAAGAAAATATCTGTTTGTTATTTAAGACATGTAATGTCATATTTTATTATATAATCCCTAGAGAACTAATTAATGCAAGTCCCTTAAGAATTTTGATCCCTATCTGTTGCAAAGTGTTGATGACCTCATAAGATGTAAAAGAATCAAATAGGACAAGAATCGTTAAAAGTCTTTTAAAACTAGACCACATTTGGAACTGTAAGATATCTTAAAAGCCGTCCAAGTGGATGATTTTAGTTTCTGTTGCCTTTTTCTTTCAGTTTTAAGGGCAGGAAAACTATGGGGTTGATCTTGCTCAGTGCACTTGAAACATGTTTGACAATCCTAGGCCTTTTTCCGGAAGGAGATATCATGTCTGTGTTGAAGTTGAAGTAAAAGAAACCTCTTTGGTCTCTTCTACTCTTTTTTAAAATTTTATTTCACATTAATATGAAGGTACAAATGTTTAGGTTACACTAAGGTAAAGTTAATGTGTAGTTGAGCCCTTCACTGGGGGGAATGCTGAAAACCTTCACGTCGTGCATGTTAAGTGAGAACCTGCCAATCACCCTCCATCATCCCCTTTCACCTTTCCCTCCTCTCCCTTCCCCCTCACTAGAATATACTTGTGTTTTGGGTGGTGCCTGTGGCTCAGTGAGTAGGGTGCTGGCCCCATATACTGAGGGTGGTGGGTTCAAACCTGGCCTGGGCCAAACTGAAACAACAACAACAACAAAATAGCTAGGCTTTGTGGCAGGTGCCTATAGTCCCAGCTACTTGGGAGGTTGAGGCAAGAGAATCACTTGAGCCCAAGAGTTTGGGGTTTCTGTGAGCTGTGACACCAAGGCACTCTACCAAGTGTGACAAAGTAAGACTCTGTCTCTGAAAAAAAAAGAAAGAAAAGAATAGACTTGTGTTTTTCTTTCATGTGGATTAAGTTTAGTATTTTTATATTAGTTTCCTAATAGTATTGAGTACATTAGATACTTATTTTTCCATTTATGTGATACTTTACTAAGAAGAATATGTTTTAACTACACCCAGGTAAACACAAAAGATACAAATCTCCAACTTTTCTCATGGTTGAATAGTACTCTATGGTATACATATACCCTAGTTAGTTAATCCTTTCATGGGTTGATGGGTGCTTGGGTTGCTTCCAAGTCTTGGCTATTATGAATTGAGCAGCAACAGACATTCTAGTTCATATGTCCTGTGTTAAAATGATTTTTGTTCTTCTAGGTACCCAGTAATGGGACTGCAGGATCAAATGGAGGGTCAACTTTTAGTTTTTCAAGAATTCCCTGTATTTCTTTCCATAGAGATTGTATTAATTTGCAATCCCACTAGCAGTGCAAAAGCTTTCTCTTCTCTCTACTCTATATCCATGCCAGCATCTGCAGATTCAGGATTTTGTGATGTGGGCTCTTCTCACTGGGGTTAGGTGATATCTCAGAGTGGTTTTCATGTGCATTTCTCTGATTATTAGAGACAATGAATGTTTTTTCATGTGTTTATTGACCATTCTTCTGTCTTCTTCAGAAAATATTCTGTTCAACATCTTTCATATATGAAGACTTCTACCACAGACACCTCACTGAACTGATGAAACAGCAGGCAATCTCTGTTTTCTTTAGAGTGTGAACCTCTTAAGGACAAATTCCCTGTTTATCACCAGCATCCATGCTTTGGCTCAATGTCAGCTTTCAATCAATGGTTGAGTGTCACTGAAATATTTCCTTTGCATTTCATGATAATTTATTAGAAAAGAAGCATGTTATAGTGAAAGACTCAGACAGACAGGCCTGAGTTTGAGGCCAGGACACAAACATTTTTACCTCTCTGATCTTGTGTGTTTACAGATGCGGTTAGAGAGTTAGTTTTTCCTCCTGGCAATTCAAGGTGGTAATAACCATCTTATCATTAGCTTTAAGAATTAAACTAAACAATATACAGTCTAAAAACTGCCTAGTACAGCTTTACTATCTACTCAATGTTGAATATATGTATTGTGTTTCATTATTGTTTTCTATATTATACCTCTCTGCTTGTTTATATATTCATGTTATCTGCTAGCTTGTCAGCTCTTCCAAGGGCAAAGCCTGTATTGTGTTATGTTATCTCTAGCATACCATGTGAAACCAGCACTTTTCATTGATTAGTTGATCTTTTTATCTAGCAAGATAGTAATGAGACTAATAAGGGCTCTTTTCTTCCTGCAAATAAATCCATAGGTAATCGGGAGCTCAGAGTCTGTTTGGGAAGAAAGCTTTTCTTGATCAAAGACACTTATCAGATTTATAATGGCAACCCATGCTTCTGCTTTTCTTTATGGTTCTTTGTACGTATGTATAATTTGAGTGAACTAAAGCAGACAGCCAGATCACAGTGAATTTTGTTTAATTGCATTCAGCTTTTTCATTTATACATTTTTGTCTGTTGAGACAATCCAGAAACTACCGCAGGGTACCTATTTGCTTCTTCTTCTAATTAAGCGAAGCCATCTATAGCATAGAAAGCTGGTTTCAGACTGCATTTTTTTTTTTCCTGCAGCAATGACCTCTGTCCAACCCCACAGCAAATCCCGGCATTTGCATCATGCCAGGGAAACTGCTGCATTGTGCATGCTCCAGGCTGTGTTTGTGGACAGTCACGTCTCCAGGGAAGTCAAGCTCATTTATCATCCTTGCCAGGCACTGGCAGGGCTACCTGAAGTGAAAAATATCTAAAAGCAGAGAGTGACGAAGCTACAGAAGAGACTCAGTCAGGAGCAAAGGGGCGGAAAGGGAGGAGTGGGGGTGGCAGTGTGGAGCCAGGCGCATCTGAATGTCTGGAAGGACAGGCTCCTGAGTCATAGCTCTGGTTCTAATGAGAAGGCTTCGCAGTGACAGAGCGAGGCCTTCTGGCTCCCCATATGTCTTAGAACGCATTTGAAAAGATAGGTTGTTGCAGTAATGGCTCCCGATTTGTTCGTACTTCCCCATATCCACACCCTTGCGTAATCCTTTGGCAGTGATTCTGAGCTGGTCCACGGATAGTGATGAATAGGACTTGACAAGTGCCTGTGTGTTGGGACTCACTCTCCTGCTGCTCTTGGAATCCCATGACTCTCATGTGAGTGAGCCTAAAATAGACTCGAATGAGAACTCACATGGAAAGAGGCCCACATCATCCCAGATGTCCCACAGGGCCATACTAAACCAGCCAGCTCCCGGTGACTCATCAGTCCCATCAATGAGGAAGCCAAGCCAGGCCCAGTTCAGAACTGGCCAGCTGAGCTCTGTCCAGAGTGCTGATCAGCACACTTAATGTGCTAAATAAGGGGTCACAAAGTCTTGGGATGGTTTATTTATCACACAGCAAAAGAAAAGTGATAAATGCTCTCCTGGATGACTTGTCTACTTGTCTCAGGAATAATTCCAAGTCAGTCTTTCATGAGTGTTTACAAGGTTCCATTTGGAAAATTCTGCTCTAAAAATAAGAAAGTGGTTAAAAAATAAGGCAACCTAGTAATCGTTGCTGCTACATAAGGGTATTTTCTAAAACAGCCTCTCCTTCTGTCTTTCAGAGGTATTTGTGAAGTGAGACGGGGATGGGAAAGGACTCTTAAAATATCAGTGCCAGGAAGGAAGTGGCATCACTTAGGAACAGCAGCATTTTGAAACCAGAGAATCTTGAAATACTACTATAGCTTAGTGAATCACAAATGTGACATGACGGACATTTTCACTGTTGCAGGAAATCACCCAACTGTCTCTGCAGCTGAATATAATACTTTTTAGGACCTGCACTTCAAACTCCTGGATCCTGTCTCCAGCTCCAAGTGACCTAAGTATGAGTCGAGGTGGTGAGTGTGGAAGAAAGTAAGAAAAATCAAATATTTGCTATTTATATGTTGGGAGTTTCCACGAGTCAGCTCATTCATTTTCTCAGCAAATACTTGTGGGCATACATTCTACACCAGGCCATGTGCTGTTCTGGAAGGGCAGCACTGACTGCGTGAGGAGGGCCGAGCACAGGGGTCCTAAATCCTACGGATCCCAGGGACTGGCCACTACTGCTGCAGACGGCTTCACAGTGGGGTCCTCCTCTCTTCCCAGCCACCCTAACCATACAACTACCTCAAGTAAGAATATATCGTATGTCTCCTGACAGTTGTCTTTCCACCCCAGAGAAAAATACATCATGGATAAAGACCTCTGTGAATAACAACAACAGTAAGACTGAGCATGTGGCAAGTGCTGGCTGCGTGGCTGGCACCGTTCCATACTGCACATGTATTAATGGATCACTGAGGCTGGCTTTGCATTTAAAATGACCATGTGAGTGGCACAGTCACCAGGCAGTGCTAGAGGCTGTGTGGTCCCTCATGGTGACCCATGGAGTTACTTTGTAGAAAGGTGACCACTGATGCTGAGAAGTGCTAGTCTCCATGAAATTGCTCCATGCTTGTCTCTAAGGTGTTTACACAAATATATCATTAACTTCTGAGACATTCTTAACCCCAAACTTGTATCAAAGCCACTAAATTTTTGTGGCCTTCATAACTTAGTTTGAGAATTGATGGTGATGTTTTTCTTCTCCCATAACACAACCTTAGGTGCTTAGTGACACATGTCGAGAAGTGAGATGACACTTACACTTGTTATTTTGGGGGAGTTGATGGGTTCATTTTGTTATTGTGCTTCATAATTTATATGTGTTAAATACCTTAATTTGTGCAAATTAAAGAGTTATTAGTAGAAATAGAACCATATAAGCCCAGAGACATGACTTCAAATTCCCCTCCTCTTCTCATTTGAGGGCCATAAGGGTCCTCCTTGTCAGGATGAATGTTCTGTGTCAACTGGGCCACAGGATGCCCAGATATTTGGTGAAATGTTACTCTGAGTGCATCTGTGAGAGTGTTTTGGATAAGAATAATATTTATTCATTTATTTAATTTTTTTATTGTAAAAGTTTTTTTATTTCATTTTTCTTAGAGACAGAGTCTTTGTTGGCCTTGGTAGAGTGCTGTGGTGTCACAGCTCACAGAAACATTAAACTCTTGGGCTTAAGCAATTCTTTTGCCTCAGCCTCCCAAGTAGTAAGACTAATATTTAAGTCAGTAGACTGAGTTAAACTAATTGCCCTTCTTAATGTGGGCAGGCCTTATCTAATTATTTGGAGTCTTGACAGAACGAAAAGGCTGAGTAAGAGGGAGTTCCTTCTGCCTCACTGAGCTGGGACGTTATTCTTTTCCTGCTGGAACTGCTGTTCTTAGTTCTCAAGACTTCTTGGTTTTAAATTGGAACAAAAACCATCAGGTCTCCTGAGTCTCCAGCTTGCTAATTGCATATCTTGGGACATCTCAGCCTCCAAACTCAAGTCAGCCAATTCCCTGTACTAAATTTCTCTCTCCATTCATATGCACACATTGCATTGGATGTTTTCTGTTTCTCTAGAGAACCCTGACTAGCACATGCCCCTTCCTCCTCTTCCTCAAAGAAATCTGGCTTCTGAAGGCCCTCACTTCCTCCCTGTATTTGCAGATATCTGTTGCTCACTTTTCTTTCTGCCCTCTCCCTTGAGTAGCCCACCTTGGACTTTCCCTTGTAGCCCATCCAGCCCTCAAGTACACAAAGGTTCTCTTAAACATGTACCAAAATTGTTTCTCCTGCTTCTCTGAAGATTAAGACCCTCAGTCTTTCTGAACACAGGAGGGAAGCTTGCATAGCAAAAATAGTAACTTAAAGGCTCTGACAAAATGGGAGTCAGAATCCCAGGGGACACTGGCAGAGCCCAGAGTGAGTGGTTCTGGTACGTGTGAAGTTATGTTTCTGTGCTCCAGCAACAGGAAACCAAAGTGTCCTCTGAACCATGTACTAATTATTTTGGTAAAATGCTTTCTTCACAATTATTACAGGAGTGTGTAGCATTGTATTGTAAACAGCATCAGATTCTGAATAGGTAGAATTGAAATTTATACACACATTCACATATAAGTGTCTTGGTTTACCATGGGCTTATGTGTTGATAAGCCCATTGTAAAATGAAAATATTCTAATTCAAAAATGCATTTAATAGACCAATCTAACCTAACAAACATCTTAGCTTAGTCTAGCCAACTTAAACATTCTCAGAACACTTACATTAGCCTATAGTTGGATAAAAAAATCATCTAACACAAAGCCTATTTTATAAGAAATTATGAAATATCTCGTGTATTTTATTGAATATGGTACTGAAAGTGAAAAACAGAATGCTTGTATGAGTACTGACAGTATGATTGTATTGAATGGACAGTATTTTTAGAACATTGTGAAGTAGAAAAATTATTAATTCAACCACTATAAGTCAGGGACTGTGCATATGTATGTATGCATGTACACAAACGTTTTACATACTCTGCTGTCTACTGCAATCTGGAATATAAAATATATACTTAATACTTTATATTTTTATTATGGATCACAAGTCAAATCTTTTCCCTGGGGTAAGAATCACTGAGCCTCATATTTTCCTTTTGTGTGATATCAAGCACCACAGGGACAGCGTGGTGGTAACTGCTCTTTTCTTTATCATCATCATCTTCTTCATAAACCATTGTGAATATCACATTTGGAATAAGTTAGTGGGATAAGCGCAGATGTCATACTTCATAGGTTTGAATCCTGACTGCCTTTAAAGCTATGTAACAGTGGAAAAATGCCTGAACTGTCTTGAGTCTTTGCAAAATGTGGATACACATAATACTTAGACCTCAGGGTTCAGGGGAGGATTCAACGGGACAGAGCATTTAATTGGATTAGCAGAATGTCTGGCATGTGATAAACATTCAGAAATACTAGCTGCTATTTTCATCTTACTGAGGTTTATATTTGCATAATGCTTTAGAGTTTAATCCATTCACATTTAATATAATTATGGATATAATTGGTATATTCGATTTCAGTTTTGCTCCATCCATTCTTTGTTCCTTGATTCCCTCTTTTCTGCCTTCTCTAAGATCAATCAAATATTTTTAGTATCCCATTTTATATCTTCTATAAAATTTCTAGAAATAACACTTTATATCCCTTTATTCCCTTGTTTATTTACTGGTTGCTCTAGCCCAGTGTTTTTCAAGCTTTCTTGTCTCACTGCACGGCTTGAACCTATAATTAACCTACCATGGCACACTTAAATTATGTTGATCAAAAAAAGAGTAAAAAAATAAAAAGAATATACTTACTGTGCTTTGAAATTCTTTCAAAAAATAATTAAATTAATGATCTTCAAAAATTTTTGCAGTACAACTAAGATCCTCTCATGGCACGCTGATTAAAATCACTGCTCTCAAGACTACAGTGTAAAACTTCAGCTTTTCATGTCTATCTCCAAATTATGTAATAGTATTTCATAAGGAATGTGGAATATTACAGAGGTTCAATTCCATTTTCCTCTCCTGTTCTTTCTGCTTTATGTTTTATAATTTGCTTCTATGTATATGCCAAAACTCAAGTTCTGTCATTAAATTTGCTTTAAAATATGCTAATAATCTTTTAAAAATGTATATCTTTGTACATGTGTGTTTGTGTATGTGTATAAAATTTTTGAAAGAGTTTAAAGATTTTATTCAGCAATTTTTAAACAGTTTTTCATGCTTTTTGGTATTCTGTATTTATGCTTGCAGATTTTTCACTTGCTTTTGGTATTTTTTTTCTCTCCCTGAGAAACTTCTGTGAAAAATACTTGAGTGATATGTTTTGGCAATGTATTATTTCATTGTTTGTCTGAACATAATCATTTATTTTGCCTCAACATTTTAATATAATTTCATTAGATATAGAATTCTAAGTCGACAGATTTTATTCTTTTTATTCAGTTTTTTGAGACATAATTAACAAACACAAATGGCCTATATTTACAGTGTGCACTGTGGTGTTTAGATATACGATACATTGTGAAATGATTGACACAATCAAGCTAATTGATAGAGCCATCAATGCACATGGTTATCTGTATGTGGGTGTCTGTATGTGTACAGTGAGAATATTTAAGATCTACTCCCTTAGCAAGTTTCAAGCATACAATCTATATCATTAATCATAGTTATCACGTTATCCTGAGTGACTGACATTTTCTACCCTTTGACCACCCTCTCCCTATTTTCCCTACTCCCCAGCCCTGGCAGCTACCATTCTACTCTTTGCTTCTCTGACTTTGTCTCCAAATCATATGAATGACTTAGGCTCCACATCATATAAAGGAGCTCCTATCACATTTGTCTTTCTGTTTCTGGTTTATTTCACTTAGAATGATGTCCTTCAGATTTACCCATGTTGTTCCAAATAACAAGATTTATTCCTTTTTAAGGCAATTATATTCCATTTTATGTGTACATATATGTGTGGTGGGATGGTTTCCTTATCCATTTATACTTCATTGGACACTGGAGTTGATTTCATACCTTGATTATTTCCAGTAATGCTGCAATAGATATAGGAGTGCAGATATGTCTCCAACAACATACGGATTTCATTTCCTTTTCATATATAAGTGGAATTGCTGGATCATGTGGTAGTTTTAGTTTAAAATTTTTGAGAAACTTATATACTGTTTTCAATAATGGTAATATCAATTTACATTTCCACCAACAGCGTATAAATGTTGACTTCATTCCACATCCTAACCAACATTGTTTTCTTTTGTCTTGTTGATAACGGCCATCTTAACAAGTATAAGGTGATTTCTCATTGTGGTTTGGATTTATATTTCTCCGATGATTAGTGACACTGATAACTTTTCTCATATACCTCTTGGCCATTTGTATGTATTCTTTGAGAAACTTGTATTCAACTCTTTTGCCTATTTTTAATTTGGGTCATTTGTGATTTTGCTATTGAGTTCTATGAGTTCCTCATGTATTTTGGATATTAACACCACATCAGACATGTTTTGCAAATATTTTCTTCCATTCCATAGGTCGTCTTTTTGCTCTATGGGTTGTTTCCTTGGTTTCCAGTTTGATGCAATCACAAATCTCTATTTTCATATCTGTTGCCTGTAAATAGTTGTTTTGTTTTTCCTTTCAGCACTTTGGAGGTGTGTTCAATAATCTTCAAGCCTCTGTTGTTTCTAATAAGTCTGCTTTAAATCTTATTTTTCTTCATTTGAAGAGAGTGTCTCTTCTTTGACTTATTTTAAGATATTTTTCTTTATCTTTGGTTTAGCAAAATATTATAGTTGGATTTTTGACTATGATGCTTAACTACAATGCACACAGCTGTGGCTTTCTTTTCCTTTTTCTTGCTTGGAAGTTACTGAACTTCTCGAATCTGTAGGTATATGTCTTTTATCAATTAAAAAAATATGGGCCATTTTCACTTAAAATTTGTTTTCATCCTATTTTATTTCTATTTTACTTCTCAGACTCAAATTGCACAGATGATACATCATTTGATATTGCCCCAAGCATCTCAGATGGAATGTTCTATTTCCTTATTTTTTATCTTAGCTTTGTTTGTTTCTGTTTAGATAATTTCACTCAGCAGTATTTGAGTTGCTAAAATGTTCCCTTTTGACCAGTGTGTTGTTAATCCCATTAAATGAATTCTACATTTATGGTACATTTTATGTTTTTTTTCCATTATCTCTTTTATTTAGTACTCCCTCTATGCTAAAATTCCCCTCAGTTCAGGATTTTCACTTTTTCACTATATCCTTTAACACTTTTATTATAGTAGTTAAAAGTCCCTGGGGCAGCATCTGTGGCTAAAAGGAGTAGAGCACCAGCCCCATATGCCGGAGGTAGTGGGTTCAAACCCAGGCCTGGCCAAAAACTGCAAAAAAAAAAAAAAAAAAAAAAAAAGTCCCTGTCTGATTATTACAACACACTGGCAATCACTGAGTCTAATTCTCTTAACTATTTCCTCTCTTGATTATGGTTCACATTTTCTTGCTTACATGTATGTGTCTTAAAATTTTTTATGGTGTATCTGACTTTATGTATGAAAGAAAAGTCCTGAATAACATTTACCCCTGGAAAAGAGTAGAAAAAGTCCTAATAGGCTACTGGTATATGTTGGAAGGAGAGTGTGCTATGTCATTTAGTCTGTGGTTGCATTGGGTCTGGGCCCTACTGTAGCTTTAGTTGGATACAGTTTACCACCTCTTCAAAGATTTTGAAGGGATATTAGAAATTTCCCTTCATAAGACTTGATATAAGAGTGGAAACAAAGATTCCAGTGATCGTTTTCTGTTTTATAGCCTCGTTGCTAGATTTGGGGGTTTCTGACTTTCAGCATCTTGCAAGACCTCTCTATCCCCTGTTGTTCTCTCTTAACATTTGGAAAGCTATTGCAATGTGCTTAGTGAAAACCTAGAATGCCTGAGAGGGCTTCTCTCAATTCCCCTGCCCTGTGCCTTTGACATATTAGTCTCATTCACTCAGCGAAGGCCCATGAGATAGAGTTTAGATATACGTAAAAAACAGTGGCTAGGATTTTTTTGAATTTCAATCTTTGTGCTAGTCTACATATAGTCACTATAAATTTGTTCAGGCTGATTTCTCTCTATCCTTTTCTACAAAGGATTCCTCCTGTTTCTATCATTCTTCCAACAAAAAAAGCAGCCATGGATCTCTTATTCTCTAGAAAGAATTTGTCACCTTATGGAATGTGGTTCATTTGGATTTTTTTTTCATAATCAGCCATCTGGTGACTTTGAAAAAATCTCTGTTTTTGTAAATTAACTCACTTGTTCTAGTTGTTAGCCTAATTCTTTTATACCCACAACCTCCTGGTAGATGTAAAGAGACTATTCTTCATAGAAAAGACGTAGGCTTACAATACATTTTTGAATGAATAATAAATGAATAAACATGTGAATTAAGCTAATGAACAGATAAATTAAGAAAACTAAAAACTAGCTCCCCAAACCACAAGTTTTAATATAGAAAGTATGTTTTCTCTGCAAGTTATTTCCCTAAAACACCAGCCAAGTATCATTAAGGGTGTGAGGAACACCTATCACCCTCTACTCCACAGAGTCATCCTTTCAGTTTAATTTGTCTTGACTGTTCCAGAAACTTTGCCTGAGAAGTGTCTCTCCTGGCCCCTCCCAGGCAAGCCCTAAGCATGCAATGATGCCTAAGAAGGAACACCTTGCATACAACAGAAAAAATATTATGTGTTTAACACTAGGATATTTGTGATTTATTTGGTGAATGTGGGCCTGTGAACTAATTAAATTCAATCTATATTTCTAATATTCACCAACAGCTTTATAATGTAGTAATTATTATGTCCACTCTATAAATAAAAAAGTGAGATTCAGAGAGTTCTCACAGCTAGTAAGATGCAAAGCTGGGATTTAAAACTGAGTTCCTTTTACTAAACCAGGAATTCTGTTATATTTAATTTCTTATACGTAGCAGATTATGCAAGTCTTTCAACAAGCATTGTCTAGTTTGATCCACATAGACAATCCTGTGAGATAATTTGGGGAAGTATTATTATTTTATTTTAGAGAGGAGCAAATTGAGGATCGGACAGGTGAAGACCACACTGATATAAATTGTATGTATTCAGCCCTGGATTCTGAAAGTTCTGAACTCTTGTCCATCTCTTCATTTTATTGTTTCTCATGCTCTCTTATTTAAGGCTTTCAGCAATGACAAAAAACTATTAAATTTACTATATCATAACTCTGATCTACTGAATAAAACAAAAGTAATGGATGCCCTTTTAACAAACGATCTTCACAGTCCAGAACCGTCTGCCCATTAGATATCTGCATCATGGCAGAAGTGAAAGAGATGAAGTATAGTGTCAATTTTTATATTATTCAGCTAGAGAGAATCTAGTTTTGGTGAGGGGGAGCTTATTAACCTCAACGTTTTTTCCAAAAATTTGTTATTTTTCATGTGCAAGGTTAAAAAATGCCAAACATCATATTAAGATAGCTGAAAGCCATTAGAATTCAAAGGTCACCGTCTCACACAGATTTAGAGCACAGTTCCTGCATTTTCCTCTTCTGTTTCACTGGGACTTTTATTCAGCACTGAAAAAGCCATTCATTTTGTAAAGGTTAATTCCCAGCTCTAAAGTGCTTTGCCTGTATCATCTGCATTTTAACACGGCAGGGGTGTCAGTCAAACCCTCTTCTGATCATAGCCAACCTCCCTCTGTCAGGGAGTGAACAATCCACCTTCTCTTTCTTGGTTCTGTCTTCCCACAAGGTACTACTAATGGGTACATTGCCAGAATTACTCCCCTTCTCCTTTCCTAGTCAATGAGTAGACAGAATTGTGGCCTTTCACTTTTCTTTTTAGCAGTAACCTTTCAAGTACCTGTGATTTGATTTAATGATTATGATATTCTGTTCATAAATTCTGGTTGACAAAACAAAAATATTCAATTTCCTTCTTTCCTCCTTAACTGGAGTTAATTTTTTTTTTTTTTATTTCCCATTCTACTGGGAAACAGAAACATCTCACTCAGCTCAGGGCCTCTCTTTTCCTTAGTGTCACTTCTAGGTCCCCAGGGTAGAATTTCAGTGATGCTGAGGGGGTAGGGAAGGCCTCTGATCATCCTTGTCTCAAATCATTTTTGGCATTTAATAACATGCCTACATTATTACCAATTTCTTAGCCATTGGCATACACATAATGAGACCTCCATGCAGATCACTAGCATTGCCCTTTTGTCCCTTCCAGACTTCTAGATGCCCACCCTGTTCTTTGTTTTACCGACAATGATGCTCCTGACTTCACATGATGGTTTGTGTAGGTTCTCCTTCTGCTTTCAAGTGACAGCCAGCACACAAGGATTAATTCCTGGATGGAATCATTGGTGTCCTGGAGCTATCCTACCAGCATGGTGTATAAAATGAATGCTTACTGTATTTTTCGTATCCATCTAAACCCCCTCCTGATTTGAAAGGATATCATTATCGTGTGTACATTTGGAAAGCAGTATTTCCCTCCTTCCCTTTATGGAAGATATAAAGGGAAATAATCCAATTTTGCAAATACAAGAGCACATTATATAGCCTTAATCAATAAGAGCCTTCCACAGCAAGTCTCCAGTGTTGGGGTGTCTGCTGTCTTACCTCTCCTGATTTGGCTAATTTTCCTCCCTGTAATTCTCATCTTGGCTATTAATTTTGTACACCTCCTGCTAAACTTCTGACACAGGTTGAATAACCCTTATCTAATATGTTTGGGAACAGAAGTATTTCAAATTCTGGAATTTTCATTTTGTGTTTTATAATATTTGCATAAACATAATGAGATATCTTGGGAATGGTACATAAGTTTACACGCAAAATTCATTTGGTTTCATATGGACATTATGCATATAGTCTGAATGTAATTTTATACAGTATTTTTAATAATTTTGTGCATAAAACTAAGTTGGGGTTAAGTAATTAGGTATGGGATTTTTCACTTATGCTATCATGTTTGTGCTCAAAAAGTTGAATATTTTGGAACATTTCAGAATTCAGATTTTCAGAGTAGGGTTGTTCAATCTGTGCATTCCTTCTTCTGCTTAAATAGCCAGAATCAGTTCACTTACTAATGTGTATGCCAGACAACCACAGAGCATGAGTTGCCTAGCCAGACGGGCTGCTGTCAGTCTCAAGGACTCCTACCCGGATATGTGGGGACCAGGATCATGTTTACAAAGATAGACATTCACAGCACAGATTACTGGCGCACTTCAAGGACTTTGTTGCTGGGACAAGAATCCACACAGGTCAATGCTTGAAGACCATCAAGAATAAAGACGGCTCAGGGAATGCCAGTGTGGAGCGGTGACCTCATCTGCTAAGCAGACACTCCTTCAGTGTGTCAGCATATTATAAGCATCTCATCATTTATATGCAACTGTAGGAGAAAAGCTTAGCAGGAGACCTTGAAAGAATGTGGCCTCAAAATAGAAATTAAGTTCGGTTTCAGAAAAAAATTCAGTTAGATTTCCCATGTACTTGAACTTGGTACTAAATGGCATATATAATAGAAAGAGTAAATCCAATTTCATTCAGAAAAAGGCAAAGAGTTAGTTTATATACACTCACCTTTTGCTATTCTATTTATTTATAATTTCAAACTGCCTACTTACGCAGAGGCTGGAGGCAGCTGAGCTTTGGTTGACATTCTAATGAGGCAGGAGCCAGATGAATCACCAGTTCCTTCCTGCAGTGCTGTTCATTAGAGGCTGGAGGGAGGCGCCAGGGCTGCTCCGGGCATGCCCAGCCTGACATGGCCATTAAGAAGCTTTGCAGCTGTCTCCCAGTCATTAGAGCCAGGCTGCAGCCACAGAAACAGAAACTGCTCACAACCTGTCCAGGTTCCAAAGTGTTTGATCTCCCAGGACCTTCTCCTCATGGCTTTATGTCAATGGAATGAGGTTCATTACCATTCAAAAACACCAGCAAGGTCTGTTAGTGGTGATATGGGCTTTCAGTCATCCAAGAAGGATGTGAAAATACATCAGACAGACTTTACATAAACAAGCAGATTTTACATATGCCTCCTTCCTGTTAAAGTGACTTCAGAAATCACTAGGAAAAGAAATCTATTGGATGGGAGGCTGACAAGTGGCCTGGAGGTGTTATGTGGTGCAAATATCTGTGCATAAGTCTGGGTGAGGTGCCTCACCCCCGGCCTGTAATCCTAGAACTCTGAAAGGCAAAGGTGGGTGAATTATTTGAGTTCAGGAGTTCAAGACCAGCCTGAGCAACAGTGAGAGAGACCTGTCTCTACTAAAAATAGAAAATTTAGCCAAGCCTTGTGGCAGTCACCTGTAGTCCCCGCTACTTGGGAGGGTGAGGCAAGAGGATTGCTTGAGCTCAGGACTTTGACGTTGCTGTGAGCTATGATGCTACAGCACTCTATCCATGGCAACAGAGTGAGACTCTGTCTCAAAGAAAAAAATATTTATATATATATACACACACATATATATTCATGGACAGACTGCTATGTAGCAATGAACACAATAATGGCAGTAATCTGTAGCTACACTATGCAATGAACTTCATGTGTTTCACTCATCTTCAGCTGTGCTAAGCCTACTAATTAAGCACAAATGGAAATTTCATTGATACCACATCCATTTTAACTCCTACAGTTTAAGCATAGTCAATATCTTCCCAAGATTTTGGGAACTCCTTTTGCCTACCAATCTCAGGGGCCCCTCTGCCCACACTCACGGAGGTGTGTGTGCTGTCTTTGGTTCACCAAACTCCCAACACCAACCAAGACACAGAAATCAACTATTGACCACTTTCACAAGACATCCAATCACATTAAGCATCTTGGAATTCTGTGAACTTTACTAAGATTTGTACAATCTCTCTCTCTCACTTTCTCTTTTTTTTTCTCTCTCTCTTCATCTACTTCTCTTTTCACCCACTCACACCTGGATTTTTTTCCTTTATCTTCCATATAAAGGCATTTCTAAAACAAGATAGGTCTCTGCAATAGGGAATATTTTGTTATCTATCAGGAGAATAAAATTTTCTCCATCTTGGTACACAGAGATGGCCTTACTTAATCCATCTGATATCTCTATGCAGGAGTTGCTATCATCCTCATTTTACATTAAGAACAACAATGACACCCATCCCCCAAGGTTCAGAAAGTCTGAGTAACTTGCCACAATTCATAGACATAGAGGCAATATCAGGGAATTCTCAAATGATAATATTTACTTAATTTTTTGGTTTATTTTTAAGGACAAGTTTTGTCCCTGTTGCCCATTCTGACCTGGGCTCATGTGATCCTTCCACCTCAACCTCCAAAGAAACTGGGATTCCAGTATATATTTAATTTTCTGATGAAAGAGCATTTATTGGGTAGCATTAAAATTTACTATCATTTTCTGCTGCTGCTGCTACAACAAATGACCAGAAACTGAATGTTGTGTGGCAGCCAGATTTATTTCCCAAACTTATTTGAATGCTGAATTTTTTAAAATAAAATATCTTTCAACACTTTCATTCTGGAAATGCTTCCCTATAACAAGTGGGAGAAGAAAGGTCTTAGCAGAAAACAAAGCCTCACACTTGAAAACTGGAAAGATAGTTCTCATGAGAAGAGGGGGGCATCTGAAGTAAACCAGGTCTAAAGTTGAACAAACCATCAAGCAAAAATAAGAAATAGCTTACAGGCTGGGCACAGTGGCTCAAGCCTGTAATAGCAGCACTTTGGGAGGCCAAGGCAGGTGGATTGCCTGAGCTCACAGGTTCAAGAACAAGATCTCGTCTCTAAAACTAGCCGGGCATTGTGGCAGGTGCCCATAGTCTCAGTTACTCAGGAGGCTGAGGCAAGAGAATTGCTTATGCTCAAGAATTTGAGGTTGCTGTGATCTATGATGCCATGGCACTCTACAAAGGGTGACAAAGTGAGACTCTGTCTGAAAAAAAAAAAAAAAGAAAGAAAGAAAAAGAAAGGGAAAGGAAAGGAAAATTGAAAAGAAAGACAAAATGGCTGACAGAATTTATGGACTTCAAAACCAAAAACTAAAAATTTGCTAAAGGAATCGATGATAGCACAGCTAGTGAGTCAAGACCATCTCTTGATACTCACTCTTCTAAAAGTGAACTCTAGGGGAAAAGGTGATGAGGAGGGTTAATGTATTATTTTCTTTCTAGTAAGGACAATTTTGGGGATTCCTGCTACAAAATTGTCTTTTAAAACAGAGAAGTTGAAATGATTAGATCAAAAATGGTACATAAATAGCGTCTAGATCTGATTGACAAAATAGGTCAGAATCACGAGGGCCAGCTGATCACATCCCAAGAATTGAACTGGAAGGGACTCAGGTCACCATGAGGATCTACACTCCTCCGTACAGGCCAGGGGGATTGGCCAGTATGAATCTCAGCTCCAGAAATACTCTCAAGAACCTCTTGGCCACTCTGGATTGGTGACCTGACAGTTTGTCTAACATGAAGACAAAAAATAGACAAAATAATTTAAGGAGATATGATAAATGATGGTGTTAACCCATAAGGGTACTGTGGAGGCAGAGGGGAAGATTAACACATGGACAAGAAGGATCTGAGAATATAAGTCTGAAAATTTCATTATGAACCTTTTTCAAGGTTGTATTCTAAAAGGTCTTTAAATTTTTCCTTTATATGTTTTAGAAATATGACAAAGATCAGGGATAAACAAATATATCTTAGGAGAGATATTCGTTGACATTGGGGCCTCCAGGGATTCTGGCAGGACATACCATGTTTTATTGCTATAAATGATATAGGAAAAAAGCACTCAGTGAAATCTTCAACCTTTCATTTGCTACTAAACGTTCAGGGTGAATGCTGATTTCAAGGTAATATACAACAGAAGTCCTCAAGACTTTGGATGGGTAAGAGGAAAAACTAAAATAAAGTTATTTAGAAAACATTTACTGAGTGCCTGCTGTGTATGAGGAATTGCTAGAGTTGATTTGGGGGCACTCAGATATGACCTCTGATCTCACAGAAGGGCACAATCTGGAGGGCGACACAGAACTGTACATATGAAATTCTGGGAGTGAATGAAAAGCTGGAGGGCGCTGCTGAGTGAACGGACTGATTTTCAGTAGATGAGCCAGTGGAAAATTGAAAATTATGATGAGATTTTAGTGTTGTAACTGGAGGGGATGACATAAAATCCCATCCTAGGGATTTACCAGAAGAGAAGACAGTAGTAATAATCCATTTCTTTGGCCAACTTCCTAGGAGGTTGTTGGGAACCACAGAGAGTTTATAATCCTGTAACAGTGATTCACAACACTGATGCATGTCAAACTCATGGGGGTGCTTATAAAAACAGGTGAGGCATAGATACTGGAACCCATTCTTAGAAATTTTTGTTTCATTAGCCCAGGATGGGGCCTGGGAATGAGTGGATTTTATAAAGCTCTTCAGGGGATTCTAATGTACAACCAGTACACAGAAGAAATGTCTTAAAGAATCAGATGAATGAGATGTCCAACCTTGGGTAAGTTACATAATAAACTAAATCTTAGTCTCCTTTTCTGTAAATATAGGGGATAGTACTTTCTTGTGCGGTTGTCTTCAGATAGATTCTGGCACATAATCTGTACTCACTAATTACACTATAATTTCTGTTCTTCCCATATGAGAGACTAAGGGTGAATCATCAAGACCCTGGACTCCAGGGCCAATATACATAGTTTGAGTCTTGGTTCTGCCACCTACAAACTCTGTGACCTTGAAAAACCTGCCTCCCTGTGCCCGCGGGTCCTCGTCTATAAAATGAAAGCAATAGTTATTACGAGGATCAAATAAAATGAGGATTAAATGTGTCAGGCCCCAAAGCACATAGCCATAATCTAATCATAAGGACACATCAGGCAAAACCCTATACCAAATACCTGATGTATACTCTTCATAAATGTCAGTGTCATGAAATAAAAAAGAAATATATGGGAAATATCTCAGATTAAAGAGAATTAAAAGAGATACAACTGAATGCAATAAATGTTCTTGAATTTCCTTTTGCTATTAAAGACTTTATTGTGATACTTGATGATATCTAGATATTAAGGTCTGTATATTAGAGCAGAGTGTTGTAATCATGTTAATTTCTCAATTTCAATAATTGTACTGTGCTTTTGTAAATGAATATCTTGTTTTTAGGCAATATGCATGAGAGTATTTAGTTAGGAATATAAGAACATTCTGTCTGCAGTGAATTCTGAGAGAGACGGACACAGAGAAAACAAAGCACATATAGTAAAGTACTAACATTAGGAAATTCTGGGTGAAGGATAACCAGAAATTCTTTGTCTCATTCTTATAACTTGTTCTGCAAATCAGAAATTATGTCAAAATAAATAATTTTTTTTAAAATGCTCCTGGCCCTGGCACATATTGAACATTATACGAGAGATGGATAAATATGTATGTGCCAAGTAAAAGCAGTTATGAAGCAAATGCTTCAAGGAGAGGCATGCGTAGTCACTCAAGCCCAACTGAGGCACCGTGTGCGCAAGTTCTAACTTATCAAGACCCTTCTGTAGGTGCCATTCTAGACACTTCACAGAAACTCAGTCCTGGATTGTACTCATGTGTGTCTATGATAACAGCAAGTATTTCTTCTACTTGCACCCCAAAGCCCCTGGCTAATGATCTATTAGCTGTTGGGAAGTAAACTTAGGGGTCACATGGGGGGCTGGGGCCTGGGGACGAAACTGGGCCTGGAACACCAAAGATTGTCAAGTCCACAGAGTTAGTCCTCTGGTTGTGATGGACTCAGAGGCAAATGGAGCAGATTCCAGAGCCCAGATATGATGGCATGGGGAGTAAATCAGAGCAGAGAGAGGGGAATGGGAAGCAAATTCCCACAGACAGAGCTCAGCTTCCTGAACGCTCGCTATCTATTCTTTCTATCTATCTATCTTTAGTAGTATGATTTTATTCTTAAAATATTATTATAAAAATGATATTGTTCATTTTAAAATATTCAGATAGTTCATAAAAACCTTTCCAATAAGATTAAATCACTCAAAAAAATACCACCACATAGAAATATTTCTCTTCTCCTGTGAGTGGCCAGAGAGCCCTACAGTTCTCACTTCATGAATATCCACATGTACAGATTTGTGTGTACAAAGCTTCATGGATTGACTGATGTCTTACATACCAAGCAGCACCTGTCACTCCACTGTGTGTCACAGACATGCCTCCACAGTGTGAATAGTCTAATCTTATGATTTACTGACTACGTGGTCCCACTGGGTGGATTAGCCACCATTTATGCAGGCAGTCCCAGCTGTTCTGTAATATCTAAGAACCCCAGGGATGAATGTGCTTGGGTATATACCTTTGGGTCCTCATGGGATTTGGAAAGTTTCTGCAACTAAGTGTAAGAGCTGGAAGTATTTGAAAGCTCTCGTGCTACCTAGCATTAATTTGCCTTCTACTCCCACATCCCCAACAATAAATTTTCACGTCCTCAAGCCCATGATAAAACATTTTTAGCAACTTTTGGATTCTTTGCCAATCTAATAAGGAAATAAAATGGAACCTCACAGTTTAAATTTGCCTTTCTTTTCTTATATTCAGGATAAAGATATCTTATAGCATTTAGTAGCTATGATCCTTCAAGTTTTCACTGTTTTGAAGGCAAAAGTTGTGCTCAACATGCTGTACCTTTAAACTTTAAAAAGCTTATAAACTTTATATTTTCTGGGCTTCAGAATTCCTACCCCTCCACTTTTTTTTTTTTTAATTTGTCCATGTCTCTGTGAAGGGTATAGGCAAATCCAGAAACAATCTTTGAAGGGACAGA
Organism: Galagoides demidoff; assembly: GCA_963574575.1. Taxonomy (NCBI): domain Eukaryota; kingdom Metazoa; phylum Chordata; class Mammalia; order Primates; family Galagidae; genus Galagoides; species Galagoides demidoff. The sequence continues at coordinate 34,921 of CAUYQV010008333.1, forward strand.
TTTTGGAATCAGACTGCCAAGTTTAAATATTGCTTTTGGATTTTACTAGTTGTATAATTTTGCCTCTGTTTTTTCATCTATAATGTAGCATCATAATACTGAACTCATGGGATCACTGTGAGAATTAGAGTTAATTTATGTAAAGTACTTGGAACATTATCACAAAGATATTAAGTCCCTTAAACATGTTAACTCTAGTATTTTCCCATAGTGCTTTTCCAGGTAAGACTCTGTTCTTGATTCTCAGAATAGTAGAGAATTTGCTAATACGATATCGAGTTTTAGTACTTAAAAATTTTCCATCCCAGTATTTAAAAAAAGACTGTGATGTTTTGTTTTGTTTTTAGAAATCTGAGAAAGTCAAAATCTGAGAAATGTAAAATCTCAGATAAATCTGAGCAAAGAAACATCATCTCAGTAAAACCCTATTTATTTAATTCTAGAATAATAAAGCATAAAACCTTCCTGCACCCACAAATATATTGACACTTTTATTATTAAAGATGTAATTAAAGATGGCTCACTGTAAGAAAGTTATATTGAGTAGTCGTTTCTTAGAGTGCAAAGAAGGAAAAATTAATATGCTACTGATTGATGAGGATTTTCTTATGCCAATCCCTTTTTTTCTATTAAAGTTATGTACATTTCTTTGACTTTTCATTTCACAGTGATACTGTAGCTTCCCATCCTGTTTATATCGATGAAAGTATTTTTCATCTGAAGTTTCACACTAAAGTGGAGGCATTGTGGCCCAAAGAAGACAAAGGTTTTACTGATCAAGCTAACCCATAAATTGAGGTCTATGAGGCAAAATGTTACCTTCCCTTCTTCCAGAATGAGTTCTTCCCTACAGTAACATGAGGAGCTCACATGCAATGGTGTTGCCTGTTGGAAGGTGGCCATTCTGATGTGCTGGGGTCCCCGCCATGTCCCGTGAGCATGAGAGCTTATGAGAAGGAGTCAAAGTGCAATAAGAAGAAAAAGAAAAAGAAAATGATATTAGGAAGAAAAGTGGATTAAAAACAAGGCCAAAGGTATATCCAGCTTTTCTTAGACAACAGAAGAGATGAGAGGAGCAAAGGGAAAGGAGGCAGATGCACAGCGAAAGCATCCAGGAGAAGCCAGGTTCACTGTGGAAATCAACCAGCAGCAGAAGGCAGACTGAGCACATCACATTTCTGCATTGAGAGTATGTGTCCTCTTTTGCTCTCATGAAAGATGTCCCCTGATGAGATCTCGGGACTCACCTTTATGAGAAAATTACTTTTTAAACTTAAGAAACATGTTAAACTTAACTAAAATGTTGGAAGTGAGGTTTTTGTTTTCTTTCCTAACATAAAAAATACATGTTATTGAAATAAAATGCGATAGGATAAAAAATATATGTGATAGAATATTTTAATTGAGGAACCTCAGATGTGGCCTCTGTATGGGCTGGTAGTGACTCCAAGCCTAAATGTGTTTGCTAGGAAATGCATTCAATGAGCACTAAGTCAGGTATTAAATTTCTTTCAGAATCAATAATTCTTTGCATATAATTTTTAAAAATTATATTCATCTTAAGGCAATTTAGACATGAAAAACTTAAAAAATATACATAGCCTAAATTTTACGAAAGTCTACAATATCTACTTCTAGAGGTCAGAGGAAACATTTTTTAATTTCAAAACAGAGACTTTGAAACATGGTAATCTCTCTGTCTTTCTTTCTTTCTTTCGAGACAGAGTCTTACTATGTCACCTTCGGTACAGTGCAGTGATGTCACAGCTCATAGCAACTTCAAATTCAATCCTTCTGCCTCAGCCTCCCAAGTAGCTGGACTACAGGCACCTGCCACAACTCCCAGCTACTTTTAAAGATGGGGTCTTGGGGGAGGAGGCAAGATGGCTGACTGGAGCCAGGTTTCCACAGAGGTTCCCATCCATAAAGAGAGTTAAAGGACAGAAGTTCATCAAATAAGCTGATGATTTGGAGCTGAGCCAAAAGAGAAGATTGAAGAGTGTACATCACTCTTGCTGACATGAGCTGAGACACCAAGATGTATAAAACCCATTGCCTGGATGGGAGTCCCCATCCCCATGAGAACAGCTCACGGTGTACTTTCTACAAACAAGTGAGCAAAGTTCAGATCTCTTCTTTTTCTATTGAATGGAAGAGAGCCACTAAAAACCCATCTCCATCTCCAGAGAGGACCCACTAGTGTGCCATGGCACTCTCCCACTGGGCATAAAACTGAACATATACTCTACCTGCAATTCTGAACTCCCAGAACTCCCCTCCACTCCCACCCTGAGGTCTAGAAGCCTGTCTCCTACAGAGTCCGGACTCTTGGGCATTTTCTTGAGAGGTATGGGCAAGGACGGGCTATTACAAGTCTGTGCTGAATCGCCAGCATGGGTGTAAAGACAGGACTGTGGAGTAGAGGGAACCAAATGGGAGAGGGGAAAACAGTGCCCTGTGGCACAGTGCAGCAGCAGTGGCTGTGACTACAGGAACAATAGACCTCACACTCCTGGGGATATTATGGAGAAACACTTCCTGTCTCTCTTAGCAACCAGAGGAAGCCAGGCCTCTACCCAGGTGGCAGCCACAGAAATGGAGGCCCCGTTAGCAAAGGGTATGCCTTAGGTGGTACCTACCCAGGCAAGGCATGGTGGGGACAGAGACTAGAATACACACGTGCAGAGTCAGCAGACTCCCAGGGTGGAGCTGAGTCAGAGTTCCTGCTTTTGTGAACCCAAGATGCACCCAGCCACCAACGGAGCATAGCTGGGACTAAAGTAGGCAGGGCAGAGTACCACCTCTGAGAGGGGTAGGAAATCAAAGCCCTTTGTGAGCTCTAACTGCACTCACCCCAATACAGAGTACAACAGAGACAGAGACACCAATTTTGTGAGAATTGGTGCAGCGGCAGCAGCACAGGTTGGGGCTAAGTCTCAGTTTCTATGAACTCAAATAGCACCTGGACTGTAGTTGAATACAGCCAGGACAGAAACTCAAATTCCATGAGAATATAAGTGGTAGCATCAACCTGGGGCAGGGCTGGAACTGAGGGACACTCCCCAGCTTCTATTAGGCACCCAAGGTAGTCAGGCTTCAGGTCCCCCTGCCGTCTGTTGGCAGGGTGCGGTGGCTTGGCCAAGGAGACATGGGTCTCCCTGTGACTCAGGCAGGTGCAAACTCCTGGTGCATCTGCTCATTGGAGGGAACTGGGCCACAGCCCTGCAGAGTTACCAGTGACTGAGTGTCATAGAAGTGCAAGTGGAGAAGGAGGCATAACCTTTCCAGACTAACTCATTTGTTGGGTGAGCCCATCCCGACTCCATGGAGCACTGGAGTGAGCCACACTCAAACTGCCAGCAGACTCCTGCTATCTAGTTGCTGGAGACCTTTTCAACTCTCTCACTTGAGACTTGGTGCTGACTATGACAATTAATTTGGAACTCTTGACCTGGGCCAGTCACCCAAGGACCATCCAAGGTGGTACCCTGGTTGTGTTGTTGTGGTAAGGTTTGATTTTTCCTTTTCCAGTTGTTGCCTATGAGAATGGTGTGTCTTAGTTGCTCTTTTTCTCCACAGCTGAGACATTAACCCAGAGTTACTGATTGACTAAGATTGGACAGAGAACAGCTGAATACAAGACTGAGCCACCTAGCCCCACCGCACCAAGTAGGTCCTCAGTGTCTCAGTACTGTATGGCTCCTTTGCAAAGCTGTAGGGGAAAATCTGCAGTCACCAGTCCCGGTTCTTGGGCAAATCATTACTCCATGGCCCCCCAATCTAATTTTACCTTACCTGATCATCAAGTCAAATGGTGAAAAATAATCATGGGTTGAATCAGCTGAAAAACTCTGGCAACATGAATGATCAGAGTAGATCGACTCCCCCAAGGAACAAGGCAGATGCACTAGAAGATACCATTCATAAACAAATGGCTGAGATATCAGAAATTGATTTTAAAATTTGGATAGCAAATAAGATTAACAGAATGGAAGTAAAGTTGGAATTAGAAATTCTAGAAATAATTCAAAAATTGTCTCAAGATTTCAATGAATTCAAAGACAAAACCACCAAACATTCTAGACACATTAAGAAAAGAATTTACAGCCCTCCAAGATATGAGAAATACAGTAGAATCCCTCTGTAATAGAATGGACAGGCAGAAAAAAGGATTTATGACATTGAAAACAAAACTTTTGAACACTCCCAAACACTCAAAGACAAGTGGAGAGCAAAAACAGATCATTGTCTCAGAGCACTGTGGGATAATTCAAAAAACCTACTATTTGCCTCATAGGAATTCCTGAAGATGACGAGGTTGCTTCAAAAGGCCCAGTTGTTCTACTCCAAGAGATAATCAAGGAGAACTTCCCAAATGTGGCAAGAGATTCTGAAATCCAAATAGCAGTTTCATAACCCCAGCATGACTCAATTCAAATAAAGCATCTCCCAGACATATTATAATTAACTTCACCAAAGTTAATATGAAGGAGAAAATTCTGCAAGCAGCCAAACGTAAGAAAACCATAATCTACAATGGAAAGAATATTAGAATGACAGCAGATCTCTCTGCTGAAACTTTTCAAGTTAGAAGAAGATGGTGGTCATGAGCCTTTAACCTCCTAAAACAAAATAACTTTCAACCCAGGATCCTGTATCCAGCTAACCTGAGTTTCATTTATGATGGAGAAATTAAATACTTTAATGACATTCACATGTTGATGAAATTTGCCATAACTACACAAGCTCTCCAGGATATTCTCAGAACCATCTTCCACAATGACAAGCACAATGTTCTACCACCAAAGTAAACTCACTCGGCAACTTTTGACAACTTCCACAGTGGCAAAAGGATTAAAAATGTCCACTGGACTTTTGATAAACTTGATGCTTAAAATACTACCAGGCTAATCAATATTTGATTATTGTGAATGGCTTAAATTGTCCTCCAAAGAGGCATAGGTTGGCTGACTGGATACAAAAACTCAAGCCAGATATCTGCTGCATACAAGAATCTCATCTTACCTTAAAAGATAAATATAGACTCAGGGCAAGGGATGGTCATCTATATTTCAGGCAAATGAAAATTATGAAAAAGCAGGTGTTACAATTTTATTTGCAGATACAATAGGTTTTAAACCAACAAAAGTAAGGAAAGACAAGGTTGATCACTTCATATTTGTTAAGGGTAACACTAAATAAGATTTCAATTATTAACATTTATGCACCTAACCAGAATGCACCTCAATTTATAAGAGAGACTCTAACAGATATGAGCAACTTGATTTCCTCCAGCACCATAATAGTGGGAGATTTTAAAACTCCTTTGGCAGTGTTGGATAGATCCTCCAATAAGATACTCAGCAAAGAAATTTTAGACTTAAACTTAACTCTTCAACAATTGGATTTAACTGACAGTACAGAACATTTCATCCTAACAAAACTGCATACACTTCTTCTCATCAGTCCATGGGTCATCCTCCAAAATTAATCACATCTTAGGTCACAAGACTAAGCTCAGAAAATTTAAAAGAATAGAAATTATTCTTTGCATCTTCTCAGACAATCATGGAATATAAGTTGAACTCAGTAACAACAGGAATCTGCATACTCTTACAAACACATGGAAACTAAATAACCTTATGCTGAATGATAGCTGGGTCATATATGAGGTTAAGAATGAAATTACCAAATTTTGGGAACAAAATGACAATGAAGACACAAATTACCAGAAGCTCTGGGATACTGCAGAGGGAGTCATGAGAGGGAAATTTATAGTGTTGCAAGCCTTCTTCAAGAGAATGGAAAGAGAGGAAGTTAAAACTTAATGGGACATCTCAAGCAACTGTAAAAGGAAGGACATTCCAATCCCAAACCCAACAGAAGAAAAGAAATGACCAAAATTAGAGCAGAATTAAATGAAATTGAAAACAAAAGAATGATACAACAGACCAATAAATCAAAAAGTTGGTTTTATGAAAAGGTCAATAAAATAGATAAACCTTTGGTTAATCTAACCAGGAATAAAAGAGTAAAACCTCTATTTTCATCTCAGAAATGACAAAGATGAAATAACAACAGACTCCTCAGAAATTCAAAAAATCCTTAATGAATATTACAAGAAACTCTATTCTCAGAAATATGAAAATCTGAAGGAAATAGACCAATACTTGGAAGCACACCACCTTCCTAGACTTAGCCAGAATGAAGTGGAAATGTTCAACAGGCCTATATCAAGTTCTGAAATAGCATCAGCTATACAAAATCTCCCTAAAAAGAAAAGTCCAGGACCAGATGGCTTCACATCAGAATTCCACCAAACCTTTAAAGAGGATCTAGTGTCTTTATTACTTAACCTTTTCCAAAATACAGAAAAGGAAGGAATACTACAAAACACATTCTATGAAACAAACATCACCTTGATCCCTAAACCAGAATAAGACCCAACAAGAATCTAAAATTATAGATCAATATCTCTAATGAATACTGATGCAAAAATATTCAATAAGATCCTAGCAAACAGAATCCAGTAACATATCAAAAAAATTGTACACCATGAACAAGTGGGTTTTATCCCAGGGTCTCAAGGCTGGTTCAATATATGTAAATCCATAAATACAATTCATCATATAAACAAATTATAAAAGACCACATGATCCTCTCAATCAAAGAAGAAAAAGCTTTTGATAATATCCAGCATCCTTTTATGATCAGAACACTTAAGAAAATTGGTATAGAAGGGACATTTTGATAGAGGACATCTACAGCAAACCCACAGCCAATATTGAATTGTATGGAGTTAAATTGAAATCATTTCCACTCAGATCAGGAACCAGAGAAGGTTGCCCTTTGTCTCCATTGCTCTTTAACATTGTGATGGAAGTCTTAGCCACTGCAATCAGGCAAGAAAAGGTGATCGAAGGTAACCATATAGGGTCAGAGAAGATCAAACTTTTGCTCTTTGCAGATGATATGATTGTATATCTATATGGCCCCAGGGATTCAACTACAAAACTCTTAGAAGTGATCAAGGAATACAGCAGCATCTCAGGTTACAAAATCAATACTCACAAGTCTATAGCCTTTATCACCAACAATAATCAAGCTGAAAAAATAGTCAAGGACTCTATTCCTTTTATAGTAGTGCCAAAGAAGATGAAATATTTGGCAGTTTACCTAACAAAGGATGTTAGGTAAACTCTACAAAGTTTACCTAACTCTACAAAGCTCTACAAAGAAAACTATGAAACTCTTAGAAGAAGAAATAACTGAGGATGTTAACAAATGGAAAAACATACCATGCTTATGGCTGGAAAGAATCAACATTGTTAAAATGTTCATCCTACCCAAAGCAATATACAATATTAATGCAATCCCTATTAAAGCACCATTGTCATACTTTAAAGATCTAGAGAAAACAATACTTCATTTTACATGGAATCATAAAAAACCTTAAATAGCCAAGACATTACTCAGAAATAAAAACAAAGCAAGAAGAATCACCCTACCAGACCTCAGACTAAACTATAAATCAATAGTTATCAAAACAGTATGGTACTGGCACAAGAAAAGAGAGAGGTGGACGTATGGAACAGAATAGAGAACCAAGAGATGAAGCTAGCTACTTACCATTATCTCATCTTTGACAAGCCAATTAAAAACATTGAGTGGAGAAAAGGTTCCCTATTTAACAAACGGTGCTGGGTGGACTGGCTGGCGACCTGTAGAAGACTAAAACAGGACCCACACCTTTCACCATTAACTAAGATAGACTCTCACTGGATTAAAGACTTAAACTTAAGACTTGAAACTATAAAAATACTAGAAGAATGTGGAGGAAAAACTCTTAAAGAAATCAGCCTGGATGAATAATTTATGAGGAGGACCCCTCAGATAATTGAAGCAACATCAAAAATACACTACTGGGACTGGATCAAACTAAAAAGATTCTGCACAGCCAAGAACACAGTAAGTAAAGCAAGTAGACAGCCCTCAGAATGGGAGAAGATATTTGTAGGTTATGTCTCCTACAAAGGTTTAATAATGAGAATTTATACAGAGAACTCAAATGTATTAGGAAGAAAAGAGCAAGTGATCCCAACTCAGTGTGTGCAAGGGACTTGAAGAGAAACTTCTCTGAAGATGACAGCACATGGCCTACAGACACATGAAAAAATGCCCATCATCCTTCATCATCAGAGAAATGCAAATCAAAACCACTTTGAGATATCATTTAACTCCAGTAAGATTAGCCCACATCACAAAATCCCAAAACCAGAGGTGTTGGTGTGGATGTGGAGAAAAGGGAACACTTCTTCACTGCTGGTGGTAATGTAAACATTCCTTTTGGAAATATATTTGGAGATCACTTCAGGATCTAAAAATAGACCTGCCATTTGATTCTTTAATTCCTCTACTGGGTATGTATCCAGAAGACCAAAAATCACTTTATAACAAATATATTTGCACCAGAATGTTCATTGCAGCCCAATTCATAATTGCTAAGTCATGGAAGAAGTCCAAGTGCCCATGGACCCATGAATGTATCAATAAATTGTGGTATATGTACACCATGGAATATTATGCAGCCTTAAAGGAAGCTGGAGACTTTACCTCTTACATGTTTACATGGATGGAGCTGGAACATATTCTTCTTAGCAAAGTATCTCAAGAATGGAAGAAAAAGTATCCAAGGTACTCAGTCCTACTATGAAACCAACTTAGAAACACCCACACTTTCATATGAATGCTATAACCCAACTATAGCCCAACATGAAAGGTAAAGCTGAGGGGGAGAGGTGGGGAGGATGGGTGGAGGAAGGGTAACTGGTGGAACCATACCTATGGTGCATTTTATAAGGGTATATGTTAAATCTACTAAGTGTAGAATATAAATGTCTTAACACAATAACTAAAAAATTGTGGTGAAGGCTATGTTAACCTTATACACTGAAGTCCCCCCAAATATTATGTCAAAGCCCCAACCCCTTCACTAGTACCAATCCTATCAGCATCCTGATCTTGGACTTTCAGATTCCAGAATTTTGAGAAAATAAATGTTTTTTTTTGTTTCCCCTCCCTTACCCCCCAGATCCCATTCTGTGGCATTTTGTTATGACAACCCTAGCAGACTGGTTAATACACTTTGGTTTAACTGAAACAAACAGCCACTCCTTTCAGGAACTAATGATACTAGATAAAGTAACTACATTTCTATTTTTTAATAGGAAAAAATTTATATATGCAAATATCTCTCTTTAGTAAAAAGTTCATATTCATTTTCTGATTATGCATTTTGGTTTGCTCTCACTTTGAAAGATAGCATTAGAAATGACAGAGGAAAATCAAAGGGGGTTTCAACAAAGAAGGATGACCCCAAGGGCTCTAGAGAAAAAGAAGCAGAAAGGAACAAAAGAGAAGGCTGTTGTCAAAAGGTTGCGTAATATGAGAAGTGAAAGGAAGGAAAACTGAGCTCCTGAGGCCCCTCTGGTTTGTCTTGGTAAGATAGACCTCTTATATTTCATGCAGTCAGAAGAAATAGATGTTAAAGATGCTCTAAGGTAAACCACTCATTTTGCTGAGAAGAAACCGAGGACCATGTAGAGTTTCTGGGCCTGGGACTCAAGCACCCCTGGGATGGACTCTAGTTACTGACTGGGAAGCTCTTTAACTCTCTCAGCCTAAGTTGACTTGTTTGTGATAAAACATCACTAAGCATGTGAAGTGTCCAGTATACAGTTACGACACATTTCAATTCTTGCACAAGGTCACCTAGTTAGTTAGGGATAGTGTGGTATAAAAGGATGCTACCTATTTTAACACCTGAAATGCTGAGGAAATGAATACATATAAATAACTCCTGATGCAATGGTCCAGAATATCTGGGAATAATGAGAAATATAACCTCCTCTTCCCTCATTGAATCAGAATGAATAGAGGCCTTCCTAAAGAAACATCAAGGGAGTCAGAATTCTGCTGGGGAATAGGGAAAAATCTACTTAACTGAGCAGCTTACTTAATGCCAACAAGAGCAGTTCTCCATGTTGGAGTAGGAGAAACACATGGGGCTCAGAGCTAGGCTGACTGAATAGTTATCACAGGCTGATGGTTAAGGAGCTGTAGAAAGTCAAAGGTAACTTCAGGTTCAATTTTTATTAACTTCTATGAAGGATCCACTCTTTATCTAGAACTAGTGAGTAAGTTAGTTTTTAATCCTCCCATCTTAAAGCCACTTGCCCAGGGTAGTTAATAACCAGAATTGAGATCCAGGCTTTATAGCCAAGAGGGTATATTACTGACTCGGTCATTATTCATGCATTCATTCCAAAAGCATTTATTAGTAATTAACACTTGCAAAAAAAAAAAAAAAAGAGTAAGGAATGACACACAACAGTGCACAAGATAAAATCTTTCTCCTCCAGGACATACTATCAAGGCAGAGGACACCAACATGTGTAATCCGTTCTCAATTTTTCATTCCTTGACATCTGGGCTGTTTTGGGAGAGGGTGTATTATAAGAGTTACCGTACAGGTTCATGTTCAAGTCTGAATCTAACTTGTTTTCATGGAGTAGTTGCAGCTTGACAGTCGAGAGCTGAAATGACAGTGCTGCTCCCTGAGGCATCTAGGAAGCTAGAATCCCTCTATGTTGGCACACTGCCATTTCTTAGTGCTTAAAGGGCTCACACTTTAAACAGTAAGATGGAAAAAGAAGGAAAGAAAGACACGATCTTCTCCATTCATGGACACATCTGCGTATAACTTACCGACTTTAATCCTAGGAGCAAGCCTAGTTGCAAGGGATTCTGAAGAGCATAGAAATCATCTGCCCAACCAAACCTCAGAGTTCTGGAACCCAAAGAAGCCAAACCAAACTATCCTTCATTCAAAGGATATCATGTGCCCAACCAAAGATCAGAGTTCTGTTACTGACCAAGAGAGGAGCCAGTAGCAGCTCTGCAGTAGGGCATGGGGTTCTGTGAACTGCCTGTGACCTCCCTTTCCGCTCACAGCCCCTTAGCCCCTTCCTAACCTGTCTCCACAAGCCCTCAGTACACAACACTCTGCCAGTCTTCCCAGAAGCTTCAGAGGAAAGACAAAAGAGGTCTGAAAATGTGTTAAACTGCCTGCCACATCTGAATTTTCCTAAAGTTCAGGAAAACTTAAGCAAACAACAACAAAAAATAAGACTTTATACACTCCAGCTGCTAACCTTGTTCTGGTGCCCGCAGAGCACCGCCCTTCCCAGCCTCTACAGAGAAAATCTTCTCCGGATCGTCTGGGTAACCCCTCCTTCCCCACAGGAGAGGATCTGGTCATATCATTACTCTCTGGGTTTTTCTCTCTTTCCCACAATAGATGCTGTAATCCAAGAATCACATTTCACTGAATCTGAGTTATAGAGGGTGGAAATGAGGGTGGCCCTCAAAAACAAGATTCAAAGCGGCCCTGACAAAGTCTGTCTTCTGAGTGTTCACTGGCTCATCATGACTCATCCCACCTCACTCAGCACATACACACACACAAACACACATTTCTTCACTTGCCACTTTCCAAGGACAAACCAGAGATGTCACAGACTAAACAGCCTATGACAGGCACCACAGACACGTGTGTGTCCTGCTGGAAGCTCAGAGTGACTGGAGCACCCTGGAGGGTACTCGAGTGTGAGCCTGTCCTCACTGGGCAGCCAGCGCTCGGCTCCAGTGCATTTCAATCCTATGTTTTTGTGTCCTAATTTTTTTTATTAAGAAAGCTGGAAATTCATAGTTTTATTTAGATAAAAAGTACAGATTTTCAAAATGTTGCTACCCAATTTAAACAGGTAAACACTGCATAACAAGCCGAATGGGTTGTATTTAGCCTAAGTCCAACCAATGAACCCCAATTTGAAACTTCTCTGGGAAGTGCTGAAGGAAATGCTTCCCCGCATACCACCAAGTAGCATTAACATTTCTCTGAGTGTTTACCATTATGTTCCAGAGCACATCCCTCCCTTGCCTTCTCCATTTTCACGTTGCACCTACTAGAGTTGAGTTACACTCAGCAAATAGGATGAGGAGCCATTGCTAGGTCTGCACCCATTAAGGCTACTCCTTCCACAGAAGCGATGCTGGCAGATGCTGTGAACTAGCAAACACCTGATTAAATTCCTGGACAAGACAACACAGGTCCTCCTTGGTCTCTGTCTAGGGAGGGGTCAGTTCTGTTTTTCTCATTGGCTCAGATTGTTAGAGCACAGAGGGGAGAGCACGCTGGCAGCTGTGTGTCCCCAGCATTCCGGGTTCGGCCTCAGGAGTGTGCCTGGCCTTTTCTGTGGCTCCCACCTGCACTGGCTTTTCTCTGGAGCCCATTTCTGGATATGACTTAGAAGCCCCAGCATGATATTCTGACGGAGACTTTATCCTAAGGCAATAGGAAACAGTTGGACATTATTAAACAGGAGAGTGACACAGAAACAAAAGTGAGTCTGGAAATTGTCAGAGTTGACCTGGGAAGGAGAGAAACTGGAGTCAGAGAGCCCAATTAGGGTTTTTACAATAGGACAGGCTTCAAGACACTGAAGTGGGTAAGTGGCAGTGTGGACAGAGAGTTGAGAACAGGGGGGAAAACAATGTGAGGAGTGGATCTACAATTCATGCAACTGCTTTTAAAAGGAGATCAGAGTTTCTAGCCTGGGTGACTAGGATGATGGTTGTTACAGAAACAAACCCAACTATTAGCAATATGTGTTTGCTTGCTTGTTAAATTTTTATGTTGGGTTTTCTTCCCTTAAAATTTGCAGTACTGGCAATTGATATTAACAATGTTTTCTATTGGTTTGTAATTTTCATTCCCTTAGAATCCAAGAGCTTTGTAAACACTATCTCAGTAATCCTCCTGAAAGCGTGTGAGGTGGGTGGCAGTGCTTTACAAGACCAAGTACACAGAAGATGGCTTTTTAGAAAAGTTATGAATTTATTTTTTTTATTTTTGAGTATCTCTCACATGCTCGCTAAAATCTCTTAGCTTCTCAGTAGCAATTAGTAGAGATCAGGCTTGGCATGTCGAGTTCCCATTCTTATCAATAGGTTCTAATTGAGAACATGTGTTCATTTCAGCCGGATTATTGTCTGGCTGATTACAATGGAGAATGCGAGACGGCATCTGGCAGTTTTTTCCTGACATCCACCCCTCAGTCCTGTCTTCCTTTATAACTGCTTTCATTTAGCACGTGACCCACCCAGCAGAGGGATGTGGGCACAATGAACAGCACTGGCTCTGATGGCCTCAGGGATTATCACCACGGTCTTTGCATTGTTAGCCAAGCACTAGGTGCTAACTCCATTTATCTATTGCTGTGTGAAAAATTATCCCGAACTGATCAGCTTGAAGCATTCATCTGTAGTCTGAGCAGTGCTTGGGAGGTCTGGTTTATATCTGCTCCAGGCAGTGTTAGCCGGGATGGGTTGGCTGGGACCGCAGGCTCGACTTCCAAAATGACTGTCGCATGTGGTTGGCAAGGACGTCCTGGCTGTCAGGAGGGAGCTCAGCTGGAGCTGTGGGCCAAGGGCTTCAGTCTGTCCTCGGATTGGTCAATTCACAAGTAGTTAGCTTGGACTTCCTTATAGCGGGAACACCTGATTCCAAAAGCAAAAGTTCCCAGAGTCAGAAAGTGGGAGTTACAAGTCTCTGGAGGCTCAGGCCAGTGAGTTGTCATTGGGTCCCTTCCTATTGCCTTTATTTATTGGCCAAAGCAGTCACAGGAACCTGCCCAGATTCAAAGGGATGGAATGCGGGCTCTATTTTTCCAAGGGAGCAAAATGACAAAGACCTTGTAGTCAAATTTAATCTGCCACAGAGTATTATAGCAGATTAATTTACACATTTGGAATGAAGGATAGTTTAGTTTGGCTTCTTTGAGTTCCAGAGTAGTATATTAAAACTGCACCAGTAGCCAATTATTCTGGATTCTAAATAAATTTTAAATAGATTTTTTTCCTTTGGTCTCCATAAAACCTCTCTAAATATTGATTTGTTATTTATCTCTGATCCTTCTTTCTCCTCAGGTGATTTTTTAACCTCTGATTGTGTGTCCTGTCCCCACTCTTGTAGCCTGGTAGCCATCACTTCTGTAAAGTTCTCTTGAACTCCCCAACTGGACAATGTGTCCCTTCTGGGTGCCCCTGTAGTTTTTAGGTGCTATTTATCAAAAGTGTTTTCACAACATATTAGAATCTGCCTGCTGGTTTTGGCTTCCTCTCTAGACTGCAAGGGTCCTTAAGGACAGGAAATCTATTATGCCCATTTGGTGTCCCTAGCACAGGAGATTTTTCTTGGTTAGTAGACGGATTCACGTTCTACCCTATACTGTTGCGTTCCTGAACTGCTCCACAATTATAATTGACTTTTGCATGTCATGTGTTGCTGTCAGAACTCACCCACCTTCTGAGTTTGAGCTTTTCCATTTCTTAACCAGAGAGACTGGAATTTCAGTGATGGCAAAGTTGAAATAAGAAAGGAAGTGTCACTGAAGTGGTAGGAGAGAAGTCAAACTGTGTTGAAGATGATTCCTTCCATGATGAGCGTGCTAAGACTACATTTAGCAGGGAACTTCTCTGTGATTTTCTACGTAAAGAGAAGCTGCATAAAGAAGGAAGGACATTAGCCATGCCTCATTCATCTCCATTGGCCCCCTGGACATTTGGAAGCAGGATATATAAGCCACTCTCCAAATTGATAACAGGTGTCTGATTCCAAACAAATGTCACCAATCTTGCCCTTAATGCATTCTGGCAGAACATGATGGAACATTAGTAGAGTGCAGTAGTGCACGTTTGAAAAAAGAATGAACATGAGATTTAGTAATGCTGCCTTAGTTGAATTTAAAATGGTTATTAATCTTACTTCATAGGTACAGGAACAGATGAACCAATGGAATCTTGTATTAGAAGCTGTGGGCGAAGCGGATTGTCTTCTATTTTAGGCAGTGAGGGAGACATTGATCATCACTCCTGGAGGGGCTCTTGCTCAGTATGAAGCGGCTCTGACTAGGGGACTGAGGCCTCTTTAGGGTGATGTCACTACACTTTTTGCCTCTATTCAATTTAACCTCAGAGCATATACTGAGCTCTGAAGACACTACTCGCTGTGCTGGGTGGTGCAGGGGCTGCAGATAACACTCCAATGCAATCCCTACCCTTGAAAATAAGAAGAAAGGTAAAGAAGCAAGGTTAGAAAGGGTGCAGCATGAGGCTCTGAAAGCACATCTGGGAGCTGCGCGTCTGATCCCTGAGTCCTTGCATGAGCTACTTAATTCTCTCAGCCTCAGTTTCCTCACCTGTAAAATAATGTTGATTATAACAGTACCTACCTCCAGAAGATTATGGCCAGGGTTAAAGTAGATAAGGAGTGTGAAGCTGTACGCACTGTGCCCATGGAGGGCAGACCCCTGTCTGTTTTATCATGCCACAGAGCGTGGGCAGGTATTCGGTAAGCATTTGGCGTCTGCACCAAATGAAAGTTCTCAGCACAGAGTAAGCATTGAATAAACTTTGGATGTTAAGATACATAGTGGTATTGTGAAAGCAGTAACATCAGAGATAAAGAACAGCAGCAGTAGTTGTTAGTGATAACAGTCATAACAGTAGTGGCATTAGTCATGCTTAAATAGGAGTACAGAAAACAAACAGATGAATAGCAAGAAAAAAACTGTGATGGTAAGTTAGGTGTGTCTTAAGTGTGTCCTGAGGGGTCTAGGATGGAATAGTGAGGATTTAGATGGTAAAACTAATATTAAAGGCTTGTGAGTGGGGAGGCACGCCATGATGCTGTGGGAACGATGGATGAGGAAGTGGAGATTTTTAATCTCTTGATCTGAGCCTATTACAGAGTCTGTTATTCCTAGGACTTGGTGTTGAGTTAGGCTGGAGAAAGGAAAAATGGATGGAGAGGAGAAAAGAAGTGATGAGGGAATTCAGAGGAATTAGTAATTAATTTTATAGTTGGAACATGGCAGCAGGAAGAGCAGAATGAAAACTGAGAGCCTGCAGTATAATACTGACATTATCAGAAATGGAGATGTCAGGTGTTGTGGGGAAGATGATATCTTGATTCAGAACACATCTGTGTTCCTACACTTGCTACTGGTAGGAAACCCAGTAAGGAATGGGTTGTGGGTAATTGAAACTTCAAGTCTGGAGTACAAAGTAGAGGTGGAGTCAAACTTAGATTTGAAGAGATGTTTTTCAAAGCCGAGAGTTAAAGCCCAAGAAGCAGCAGTGTATGATGTTCCTAAGGGAAAGGGGGCAGGGAGGAGGATCATGAGCAGGGACGAATGTATCAACGGAGGTTTTATTGGCTTATAAAAATTGAGAGTTTGACAAACTGAACATTGATTAGCAATTTTAGAACAGCCACTTCACTATTTTTTTCATAATTTATATACTTCTATTAACTCCATGATAAGTTATAGAATGCAGAGCTTTTTATAATGTGAGCTTTATGGACTCAGGAAGGACCTGTCAGCCATATAAGTTCTCCATTAGTCCACACTTAATACTGGATTTACATTCTTTTAAATACAAGTTTCTTTTCTCTAATTCAGGCACTTTTATTTTCTTGAGACAGTCTCAACTTTGTTGTCTTTGGTAGAGTGCCATAGTGTCATAGCTCACAGCAACCTCAAATTCCTGGGCTTAAGCAATTCTCTTGTCTCAGCCTCCCAAGTAACTGGGACTACAGGTGCCCACAAAAACACCTGGTTATTTTTAGAGATGGGGCCTTGCCCTGACTCAGGCTGGTCTTGAACTCTTAAGCTCAGACAATCCACTCTCCTTGGGCCTCCCAGAATGCTAAAATTACAGGCATGAGCCACTGCACCCAGCCAACACTGTTTAAGTTAGGTTGCCGTAGGTAATTTGACTTAAATCAATCTTATGATATTCACTAAAATTGCATATCTCAGCTGTTTCAGCACTGATTGACTTAGCATGAAGATATTCCAAAGCATTTCTTTGATATTTAATTCTTATCCTACTTTATGTTTGATTAGCCTTTGTATGAACCAATCAGTTTCTTCATTAGAGTTCTGGAAATTCTTTCTTTTTTTTTTTGCAAGTTTTGGCTGGGGCCAGGTTTGAACCCACCACCTCCAGTATATGGGGCCAGGGCCCTACTTCTTGAGCCACAGGTGATGCCCAAGTTCTGGAAATTCTTAACAATTCCAATGGTATGGATCTTGAAGCTATCAAAAACCTCTTAAAGTTACCAAGAGTTCTTTCTATGACTATCCTTAGAGACAAAGCATTTTAGGTCATAATTGTTTGTAATAGCTCTCTGGAAAGCACCAGAGTAAAACCATTAACTCCTTGTGGATGACTAGACCTAAAGTGGTTAGGATTGAAGATCTGAGCAGAGTTCACCACGATAGTGACGCAATTGGCAAGGAGATGTGTTTATTTCTGGTATGTATATTTTAGGATAATTACTAGCGTTATGACTGATTTCATACCAGGATTATCACACTTCTATGAGTTTCATCCAATTTCTGAAACACATATTAATAACACATCCATAAAAATCCAACTCAAAGAATGTTTAACATTACTTACAATTTAACAATTTTTCCCATAATTTAATATGTTAAATAAACCCAGTTAGTTTAATATCTATTTTTTGATAAGAAGAGGTATTCTTTTGAGATGTTCCAAGGCTTAGCTGGAAAATACCAAAGTTAATTTGAGGTCAAAAAAATGTCATAATTTACAATTTGGTTCTTGAATGTTTGTCAAAAATATGGAATGTTTAAAACACTTGATGAAAATAGAATCATAGGTCATCATGAAGTAATAGTGATTCATTTAACCAGAGTGATAATTGAAAGACTTCAAAGGCAAATACAGAATGTTGCATAGCTGTAGAAAACTTTAGCTTTTCTAATGGAAAGGACACAGTTTTCTTAAGTGATCAAAAACCTAATAATGGCAGTATAAAGGACAAGAAATAACCTTGGTATAGCAGAGTTTTTGTTTCCCAGGCCGATTACCTGAAAGGCAAAGAAAAAATTTTCACAATAAATTCTGGTATATGTACACCATGGAATACTATGCAGCCATAAAGAAAGACAGAGACTTTACCTCCTTCATGTTTACATGGAT
>CAUYQV010008334.1:0-11522 GCA_963574575.1 Galagoides demidoff
ACTGAAGCCTCAGAGAAAATGCCCCAGAGCTGGGCATGTAGGACTGTGCAGCTGGAAGGATCTCAGCACCCACGTGTCCTGAGGACGCTCAGGCAGTCAGAGCTCAGGGAAGGGCCACAAGAGGCGCCAGGGAATCTCTGACTCCTAGCCCTGTGTCTGTCCACAACCCAAGGCTGGGGCCTAATTCACACTTGAGAAAGTCTGTGTATTTCCCAGACAGAGCAGGCAGCCTCACTCTCTCTGACCCTCAGACTGTCATATGTCTGTCTTGTGACACACATACCTGCCTTGGTCTTTAGGGACTCAGCTTGGCTACAGGTGACAGATAGGAATCAAAGACACCACAGAGGGCAACCTTCTCTCCGTTATCTGCACAGCTGAGTTACCCAGACCCTCTGTCACAAGCAACAATCCAACCTCGGGACTTGGTAACCTGGGAACCAGAGACTCAGGACACGATCTACCGGTGCTAGATAAGCCGTCAGAGCCTGCTAGTCAGTCCCAGCCTGAGGCTGAGTGAAGGCAACACAACTCTCACTTCACTCAGTGTCACGGGGACCCTGGACCCTGTGAGTGTGGAACCGAGAACCCAGTGTGTGCCCATCACAGTGACCTCGTCACTGTGCATGTGCTCCATGAGGCTCTCTGTTCCTCGGTGGCCCAGGCTGCCAGCCCAAATCAAAACAGCCAGAGGCCACTCAGTCCTTCTCAGGTCCAGCCAAGGACACAGATCCTCACCCCTGGATACTCAGGCTGGTGATGACTCCCTGTCCCAAGAAAACCCAGGCAGGCCCCGTCTTGATGAAGAATAGGAAGAAGGGACTATTCCTGTCCTGGGAGGCTCAGTGTCACCCTGTAATGGGAGAAACAGGTGAATGTCTCAGTGACCACAGCGGGTATTGCTATCACCTTTCTATACAAGACAGGGTATTTCATTTTGTTGCCCAGGATGGTTTAATTCCTGTCCTCAAGTGATTCTCTGCCTTCAGTCTCAGGGGCAAAAGATCTCAGGTATTCTGTTCTCCATGTTAAACATCACTGCTCACTACATATTTAGAAATGTTAAGAATAATAACCAGGCTGGGCACAGTGGCTCACACCTGTAATCCTAGCACTCTGGGAGAACAAAGTAGTAGGATTCCCTAAGCAAGGGTATTTAAAATTTGGGGCAGTGCCTGTGGCTCAAAGGAGTAGGACGATGGCTCCATATACCAGCAGTAGTGGGTTCAAACCTGACCCTGGCCAAAAAAAAAAGCAAAATAATTTAGAAATTAGCTGGGCATGGTGGCTTGTGCCTATAGTCAGCCCCAGCTATTCCAGAGGCTGATGCAGGAGGATCACTTGAGCACAGGAGTTTACAGTTGCTATGAGTTACAATGACACCTCTGCACTCTAGTTGGGGCAACAGAGTGAGACTCTCCAAAAAAGAAAGGAAAAAATGAATAATAACCAAATCAGGGTGACACTCCAAAGGAAAGCATAACCAGGGGCACTAAACATCATCCTTATCCACCAGCATCACAAATTACCTTTATGTTTTTGGCAAATAAACATCAGGACATGGCAAGGCCCTGGGAACACTCACTAAGGCACCCACAGGTGTCTGCAGCCTGTCCCAGGCTCTGGGGGACAACACAGGACAGACAAGTCCCTGTCCTCACGGAGCTCACGTTCTAGTGGGAGGAGGACAGATGAGCAGAGAGATCTCTAATGTGAGGTCAGGTGTGGACAAGAGCCAGGGAGGGAGCAGGCAGGGAAAGGTCACAGGGGATAGACCCAGGGTCTCTAGAGGAGGTGGCCAAGGAAGGGACAAGGACATTCCTGAATGTGAGCAGGGGTCTGAGGGCAGTTGGGGGGTGAGCCATGGAGACACCTGGGAAGAAGATTCCAAACAGGGAACTGACCAGTCCAGAGGCGCTGAAGTGATGGGGTCATGCTGCTGACCTTGACCCAGGGACGGACACACACTCTCACACACTCACACTCAACCTTACCTAAGGTTGAGAGTAAAGACACCTGCTCAGGACCCAGGGCCCCATTTTCCATCCCAATACAAAGTTCCTAATAAGGATCGATTCTCTCTCCTCCCTCCTAGACCCACCTCTCGCCTCCAGGAACCCACCCACCATGGCCCAGCTCACTGCTGAATCCGTGCCGCCCAGTGCTGCAGAGGGGACAGATGTCCTACTCATCCACAATCTGGCAGAGCTTCCTTTGAGCTACACCTGGTTCAAAGGAGACAGAGTGAACAGCACCAATCGAATTCTATTGTATGTAGTAGCCACTGGAGCAAGAACCCCAGGGCCTGCATACAGCGGTCGAGAGACACTATACCCCAATGGGATCCTGCTGTTGCAGAATGTTACCCAGAACGACACAGGATACTACACCATACAAGTCTTACCGCAAAATCTTCTGGGTGAAGAAGCAACTGGACACTTACACGTGTATCGTGAGTGATTCTGTGACTTCTGGGTGCTGGGCAGTTGGTTCTACTTTACACACACCAGTTGTCAGGCTGGGCGGCTCCTGCCTCTCCCTCTGTGTCCCATCCCTTGTTGGGGTTTGAGTATTGAGTGCAGGACACACACTGTGGAACAGACGTCAGAGATCAGAATCCTTTCCTGCATCCAGTCCCTGCAGACATTCCCTGGGGAAGGACCAGTCTGAGGGGACAACTCAGCAGGGGGACTTTAGTCTCAGACCAGCACCCCAGGTCCTCCCCGTGGACATGACCATGAGAAGGAGCCTGTGGGACTCGGTCAGTGCTTGGTCTGAGGGGCCCCTGGGATACTCACAGAGAAGCTCACACCTGGGGCTCCTCAGTCCAGGTGACCCTGGGAAGCCCATGGGCAGAGCTGGGCTTTGGTCTCCTGAGTAAGGCTGACTGAGTATGATGATTTACCAGATGTCTAAGGACAGAGGTTCCTAGGGCTGGTCACCAAGAATCTGTTCAAAATTCAGACTTTTTTTTTTTGAGACAGAGTCTCACTATGTTGCCCTCAATAGAGTACCATAGCGTCACAGCTCACAGCAAGCTCAAAGTCTTGGACTTAAGTGATTCTCTTGCCTCAGACTCCCAAGTAGCTGGAACTACAGGTGCCCACCACAATGCCCAGCTATTTTGGGGTTGCAATTGTCATTGTTATTGAGCAGGCCAGGGGTAGGGCTCGAACCCACCAATATTGGTGTATGTGCCTGGCGCCCTACTCACTGAGCTATGGGCACTGAATCTAAAATTCAGACTTTTAATAATGACAAATAAAAGAGTCCTATTTGTGAAAAATAAATGGGTAAAAATATTAACCCTTCCAATTCATGAACACAGGATGTCTTCATATTTATCTTTTTCTTCTTTAATTTGTTTCTGAATCATTTTATAGTTTTCAGCCTAAGTCTTTCATCTGCTTGATTAATTGTGTTAACTTTATGTTTGTTTCTTTTTTCTTTCTGATGCTATCAGAATTGTTTTATTAATTTCCTTTTTTCTCATTGTTCGTAGTTAGTATAATGAAACACAACGGCTTTGTTCCTGTTAATTTTACATCTTGCAACTTTGTAAATTTTATTAGTTCTAGCAGTTTCTTGGTGTGTGTGGACTCTTAGGGTTTGCTACACAATTTTTCTTCTTCCTCATAAATGTGGATGCCTTCACCTCTTTTTCGGGCCTGTTGCTTACAGGCAGGACTTCAAGTACAATGCTGAATTGAAACAATCACAGTGACATCCTTGGCTGGCCCCAGTGCAGTAGTTTTTGTACCAATTGATCATAACCAGTTAGATTTCTTTTTTCTTATCCCAGTCCACTACTCCACTGGACTAGGCAAACAAAAAATCAAAGAAACATAAAAACTCTATCTTTGTCTTTTTCCTCATTTTAAAGGAAGAGTTTTCATGTTTCTCCTCAGGTTGGATGTTAACTGTAGACTTTTCCTGTATGTTTTTTATTATTTTGAGGTACATTCCTTCTGTTCCTAGGAGTGCCAGTCTTTTGTCAAAACCATGAACATGGGGCGTGGTTAAGTGGGTAGGGCGTCGGCCCCATATACCGAGGGTGGCAGGTTCAAACCCAGCCCTAGCCAAACTGCAACAAAAAAATAGCTGGGAATTGTGGTGGGTGCCTGTAGTCCTGGCTACTTGGAAGGCTGAGGCAAGAGAATCACCTAACCCCCCTTGGAGGTTGCTGTGAGCTGTGATACTACAGCACTCTACAGACGGCGATAAAGTGAGACTCTGTCTCTACAAAAAAAAAAAAAAAACAAAATTGTGAATGCTTATCTCTAAAGATTTCCTTCACAGTGATATTCAATATGCAGACCAGGAAGTAAAAATTCTCTTAGATTGAGAAATCCTTTAGGCTGGAACCTCTCTGATCCTAAGATGGTAAAGACTGAGTTGGGGTGTCTTTGTTCCGTAATAAACTATCCCACAAAATGTAAACAACCCCATATTTCCTGTAAATCTATCCTGGTCAGAAGATGAATACAGCTGGCAAGAACACCTGCCCCAGCATACCCAAAAGTTCAAAGGAGGAGTGAGGTCTGGTCCCTATACAGTCAGAGGCAGTGCTAGGAAAGGGTCATGCCCAACTCAAGGGAGAAATGGTCCAGCTGGTGGTAATGAGGGTGACACACAAGCCCAAAAGAGCGTTCTACTGCCGACACAATGGCGATGTCCAGGGAAGCAACTGGGGGGCCAGCCTGGAGTGATCTGGGGTCAGAGGATCAGAGGGGAGTTGCCCTCTCCTTACAGATCATCTCCTGAATAGAGACACCCAGCCTTTTGCAGAGGGCCAGGGTCTTTGCTCTCTGTGCCAAGCTGACCTGAGCTCTGAAAAAGGAGCAGGCCATGCTCAACTAGTCACATCCTCTGTTTGTCTACAGGGTCAGCAGCTCAGCCCTCTGTCTGAACCAGCAGCACCGCAGTCAAAGAGAGAAACCCCTGCTACTGACCTGCCTGAGGAATGACACCGGAACCTCTATCCCGTGGACTTTCAATAACCAGGCTCCGTGAATCACCCAGAGGCAGCATGCCGGGGAGTATCAGTGTAAGGTCTCCACCCTTGTCAGTCCCAGCAAAACTGACCCTCTCGGGCTGACTGTGAAATGTGATCATCTGCGCTCCTTACTATCAGTTAGTAAACTCTAAGTTGATGTTCCTGTAAAAGGATCACTATGAGATGCGCTGATTTTATAGAGCTGTAGTGAGTAATCAATGGGATGAGGGTGGAAAGTTCTTCGAAGATTTTCATTCCGTCAATAAATGCTCAGCACTGAGAGCTGACTCGGTCATTACTGTTGGCTTAAGGTCCCATTGAACACCAGAGCACACCACTTGTCCTGTCTCAGTTGTGTCATCTCCACAGTGAGGGTTATACTGTGTTCTATAGGGAGAGGGATGGCCTGGGCAAAGACCCAACAAGACACAGACACTGACAATGATGTCATCTCTCCCCCCATGACGTTTCACCATCACTCAGAAAAGATGCTCCTGGGCACCCCTGCTCATGGGAGACACAAGCCCAGGCTGAATCTCACCCCCCAAACTCTGGACACCTCTGGCCGCCATGCTCATGCCAGCCCTGCAGGACTCATCCTCCTGGACCTGCTGTCTCAGTTCTCAGGCTAAAGAAAGTGGCCTTCACCCCCAAAGTCCCAGGAAATTCTCAGAAACACTAACATCCTTGTGGAGAGAACACACAGGGTGTCCATGTGGGGTCTGGCCTTGGTCTTCCCCTCAAGGTCCCCAAAGTTCAGTGGCTCTCCCTCTAAGATCTCCTTCTCCCCACAGGGTGTGAGAACTGTGCACTCCTGAGCTAAACATTTGCTCTCCCTGACGCCATGTGGGGCAGCTGGACACTGTGGGTACTGAGATGCACAACTCCAGAGGGTGCCCTTCCTAGAGTACAATACCTGGTTTCTGTGGGGGTGTCACCTTGTGGTCCTGACCAGTGGTGCTGGCCTTCTTTCTATTGCACAGACCAAGGCTCCTTTGACCACTCAGCCTTCCTGGTGCACTCCATCTGCCCCCCCCACACATAGCTCTCCCCTGGCAGCTCTCAGTGTCCCTGACCTGACCACAGGGGCCGGGCTGATGGCCCACAGAACCAGCCTGTCAGGGCCCACCCAGCGAAGGGACAGGACTGGAAACCTAGGAGAGGAGCCCCCTCCCATAGCCACTGGGTAGGTGACTGGCAAATGACAGTGTCATGTCCCAAAAAACAAAAAAAACAATATACATAGTAGCGATTGTAATAGTATCTAAACACTGGGGAAGAAATCCATACATAACTGAACAGAATAGATAGATGCTATGTGATGTAACAGCACCATAGGATGTCTGTTATACTCAGTAAAAATGAAACAACTGGTGTTGCCGTAAGGGTCTCACAGAAAAGCAATGTCGCGAAGAATAAACACGCTTATTGAAATAGTGTTTTAGGCTCAGCGCCTGTGGCTCAATCGGCTTAGGCGCCAGCCACGTACACCTAAGGTGGCGGGTTCGAATCCCCAGCCCGGGCCCGCCAAACCACAATGATGGCTGCAACCAAAAAATGGCCGGGCGTTGTGGCGGGTGCCTGTGGTCCCAGCTACTTGGGAGGTGGAGGCAGGAGACTTGCTTGAGCCCAGGAGTTGGAGGTTGCTATGAGCTGTGATGCCATAGCACTCTACCCAGGTGGATAGCTTGAGGCTCCATCTCAAAAAAAAAAAAAAAAAAAAGAAGTCTGACAATTAAGTTTGTGAACTTGCCACCGTGCACTTACATTGGCAGCTCTGTTCAAACACTTTGGTGAGATATCATAACCTTAGTGTATCAATGTCTCACAGTTGTGTTCGTGTCAATGTGTGGCAGTGTCTTGCTGTGTGGCATTCATTTTTGTTGTTTGTTTTTTGTACTGTATGACAACAATTCTGATAGTCATTCCAGAAGAAGAGTTTCAAAATTGCTTTGCTTTTTTTCTTTTTTGTTTTTTGAGACAGAGTCTCACTATGTCACCCTTTGGCAGAGTGCCATGGCATCATAGCTTACAGCAACTTCAAACTCTTAGGCTTAATTCTCTTGCCTCAGCCTCTCAAGTAGCTGGGTCTATAGGTGCCTGCCACAATGCCTGGCTTTTATTTATTTACTTTTTTTAAGACAGAGCCTCAAGCTGTCATCCTGGGTAGAGCGCTGTAACATCACAGCTCACAGCAACCTTCAACTCCTGGGCTCAAGTGATTCTCCTGCCCCCTCCCAAGTAGCTGGGACTATAGGTGCCTGCCACAATACCTGGTTATTTTTTGGTTGCAGCCGTCATTGTTGTTTGGTGGGCCCTGGATGGATTTGACCCCACCAGCTCATGTGTATGTGGCTGGCTCCTTAGAGGCTTGAGTCACAGGCACTGAGTAAAAAAGCTCACCGGCTTTTTTTTTAATTGTAGTTGTCACTGTTGTAGCAGGCCTGGGCCAAGTTTGAGCCCACCAGCCCCGGTCTATGTGGCCAGCTCCCTAACCTCTGAGCTATGGGTGCTGAGCCTCCAAAATTGCTTTGAAGGGTGGACTAGGTGTTGGTGTCAGTGCATAGCTTCCCAAGGGAGTACTTCAAAGGTGACTGTAGTGATAGTCAGAATGAGATGTGTAACACTTTTTCTAGGATGACTTAGAGAACTTAATCGTCAGACCTCATACGTATAGCACTAATGGGAATTACAAGCAGAAAAACAGCAGAACTCTGGCTCAAGACAAGTACCCAGGAGAGAGTGAAGCATAGAGAGAGCTGGGGCAGGGAATGCTCTTTTTCTGGGCTATTTCTAATGGTATTTACTTCCGTATTTCTAAATACATATTTAATTAGCATTCCTTGAATTTTTCAGATGCATCAGATATTTACCCAGTTATATTGTTTTCCCTGGAATATTCCTCCTGACTTTATCTTCTTCGGGCTAGATTGGTGGCTGTTCAGCCCCAGAGCACAGCTATTGTCCTGAGACTACCTTTCACTGTCACCTTCAAAATCCTCGTTTGTCTTGTGTGTCGGACGCCACGTCTCAGATTCCATGTCTTCTTCCTTCTCAATCTACGAGTTACTCTTGTATGTTGGTAGAACATAGTTTTCAGTCGCTTTCTGAATAGTTTTTTTTTTGAGACACATTCTCACTATGTTGTCCTCGGTAGAGTTCTGTGGCATCACAGCTCACAGCAACCCTGAACTCTTGGGTTCAAGCAATTGTCTTGCCCCTCTCTCCCAAGTAGCTGAGACTACAGGTGCCCACCACAATGCCTGGCTATTTTTTGGTTGCAGTTGTTATTGTTGGTTAGCAGGCCCAGGCCAGGCTCAAACCCGCCAGCCTCGGTGTGTGTGGCTGGCTCCCTACTCACTGAGCTACGGGCACCGAGCCAGCTTTCTGAATTTTTGAGGATTTGCATGTCCATACATGTCTTTTTTTCTGCTGTTGATGGTGATTAATAGTCTGGCTAGATATATCAGTCAGGATGGGGTACGTTGTGATGAGTAACAAACAACTCCAAAATCTCAGTGCCTCAAAGCAATAAAGCTTGCTTTTTTTTTTTTTTGAGACAGATTCTCAAGCTGTCACCCTGGGTAGAGTGCTATGGCATCACAGCTCACAGCAACCTCCAACTCTTGGGCTTAAGCGATACTCTTGCCTCAGCCTCCCAAGTAGCCAGGACTATAGGTGTCCCCACAAGACCCAGCTAAGCTTTTTTTTTTTTTTTTTTGAAACAAGGCCTTGCTTTATCACTTAAGGTGGAATATAGTGGCACCATGGCATTGTATAACTCACTGCAACTTCCAACTCCTGAGTTCAAGTGATCCTCCTGCCTCACTCTCCCCAGTAGTTGGGATTATAGTACTCACCACCACACATGGCTAATTTTTCTTTTTCTTTCTCTTTTTTTTTTTAGAGTCTCACTTTATCACCCTCGGTAGAGTGCTGAGGTGTCACAGCTCTCAGCAACCTCCAACTTTTGGAGTTAATCAATTCTCTTGCCTTAGCCTCCCAAGTAGCTGGGACTACAGGTGCCCACCACAACACCTGACTATTTTTCGTTGCAGTTTGGTGAGGGCTGGGTTTGAACCCGCCACCCTCAGTATATGGGGCTGATGCCCTACCCACTGAACCACAGGCGCCTCCCTAATTTTTCTATTTTTGGTAGAAATGGAGTCTCACTTTTGCTCAGGCTTGTCTTAAATTCCCAACCTCATATGATCCTCCCACCTCAGCCACCCAGAGTGCTAGTATTATAGGCATAAGCCACTGCACCAAGCCTTCATTTCTTTTCTTTCTTATTTTTCTTATTTTATTTTTTTTTGAGACAGAGTCTCACTATGTTCTCCTTGGTAGAGAACCGCGGCATCACAGCTCACAGCAACCTCCAACTCTTAGGCTTAAGCGATTCTCTTGCCTCAGCCTCCTGAGTAGCTGGGACTACAGGTGCCTGGCGCAACGCCCATCTATTCCTTCATTTCATTTTATGGATGAATAAATTCACTGTATTGATAAACCACATTTTGTTTATCCATCAGTTAAAGGACATTTGGGGCGCTTCCATATTTTGGCTATGGTGAATAAAGCTGCTCTGAACATTCATTGACTTGTTTGTGTGTCTGTGTGTATATGCATACATATACATATGTTATATGTTTTGGTTCTCTTGGGTATAAATTTAGGAATGGAATTGCTGCAGGGCAAGGTGGCTCATGCCTGTCATCCTAGCACTCTGGGTGGCCAAGGCAGATGGATTGCTTGAGCTCAGCAGTTTGAGACCAGCCTGAGTAAGAGCAAAACCTTGTCTCAACTAAAAATAGTGAAAACTAGCTGAGCATTGTGGTGGGCGCCTGTAGTCCCAGTTATTGAGGCAAGAGGATCACTTGAACCCAGGAGTTTGAGGTTGGTATGAGCTATGCTGCCACAGCACTCTATCCATGGCACTCCATGCAGGGTACTCTGTCTCAAAAAAAAAAAAAAAAAGAATGGAATTGCAACTTTATGAGGAACTGCCAGACTGTTTTCCAAAGGCAATGCACCACTTTTCAATCCCACCATAATGCTGAGGGCTTTAATTTCTCCACATGCTTGCTATTAACACTTTTTTTTTTGAGACAGAGCCTCAAAGCTGTCCCCCTGGGTAGAGTGCTGTCCCCCTCAAGCTGTCCTCCTGAGTAGAGTGCTGTGGCATCACAGCTCACAGCAACCTCCAACTCCTGGGCTCAGGTGAGTCTCCTGTCTCAACCTCCCAAGTAGCTGGGACCACAGGCGCCTGCCACAACGCCAGGCTATTTTTTGGTTGCAGCCATCATTGTTTGGTGGGCCCGGGCTGGATTTGAACCCGCCACCTTGGGTGTATGTGGCTGGCGCCTTAGCCACTTAAGCCCCAGGTGCTGAGCCTATTAACACTTTTTAGCATTTGCTTTCTTGTTGTCATTGTTCGTTTTTTAGCTATCCTAGTGGATATGAAGTGATAGAGATTTATTTTTCGGGCAGTGCCTGTAGGTTAATGGAATAGGGCGCCGGCCCCATATGCCAGAGGTGGTGTGTTCAAACCCAGCCCTGGCCAAAAACTGCAAAAAAAAAAAAAAAATTATTTTTCATCTTGAACTGTGTCTCTTTCTCTCTTGTCTTATGTCTCCTGGTGTCCTGCTCCAGTTAGTCAACAAAATAATGGATAGTCCATAAGACTGTGTTCTCTGGATGATACAAAGGTTAATGTCCTTGACTTTAAAAATACATTCTCTCCTCACAAAACACATAGGAAAGTTAACAACACAATCTATGGTCAGTACCAAAATTATTTTTTCTTTTTGAGAAAGAGTCTTATTCTATGGCCTGGGCTAGAGTGCCACAGATTTAGCTTACTTCATAGCAACCTTGAACTGCTGGCTCAAGTGATCCTCCTACCTTAGCCTCCTGAGTAGCTGGGACTACAGGTGCCTGCCACCATGACTGGTGAATTTTTCTATTTTTAGTAGAGACAGAGTCTCCCTTTGCTCAGGTTGGTCTCAAACTCCTGATCTCAAAAGATTCTCCTGCCTCAGCCTCCTAGAATGCTAGGATTACAGGTATGAGCCACTATACCTGGCCCCCCAATTTTTTTTTTTTTTTTTTTTTGAGACAGAGTCTCACTATGTAAAACTTGGTAGAGTGGTGGTATCACAGCTCACAGCAACCTCCAACTCTTGGGCTTAAGTGATTCTCTTGCCTCAGCCTCTCAAGTAGCTGGGACTACAGGCACCCGCCACAGTGCCCTGATATATATATTTTTTCTTTTTGGTTGCAATTGTCATTGTTGTTTAGTAGGCCGAGGCTGGCTGGAACCCACCACCTTTGGTGTATGTGGCCAGCACCCTACTTGCTGAGCTATGGGTGCTGAGCCGGCCTCCAGATTCTTTTTTTTTTTTTTTTTGAGATGGAGCCTCAAGCTATCCCCCTGGGTAGAGTGCCATGGCATCACAGCTCATAGCAACCTCCAACTCCTGGGCTCAAGCGAGTCTCCTGCCTCAGCCTCCCAAGTAGCTGGGACCAC
>CAUYQV010008335.1:0-15400 GCA_963574575.1 Galagoides demidoff
CAACAGGGGAGAAGCCGTGGATGGTCATGATGACTTTACAGTGGAAGCCCTGGATGTCTAGGTGCCAAGCGCAGGCCAGAATCCATGATATGTTGAACAGAAGAGCTTGTCCAAAATGTTGGGGCTAAGGGGCAGCCAGGACATAGGACTTGAAGGAATAAACTAGCCTCTCTCACACTTCTAAAGAAGTCCTTAGTGTAAACAGTGGGCTCTTCCTCCACCTCTGCGCTGCCTCCTCCCCAGGTGGGTCTGCACATAGTGTGCCTACAGAGCCTTGCAGGACTCACCCATTTCCAGCTGGTTGCCCATGTGTTCTTCTGCAGGCCAGGACTTCTTCTAAGCACTTTCCAATACATGATGCTGAAGGCCCAACTGCCATCCTCATTTACAGGCAGGAAATCTGAGACACAGAGAAGTTAAGTAAGTAGCCCAAGGACTCACAGCATATAAGGGGTAGAGGTGGGATTCAAACCAAGTCATTAGTCAGGCTCCAATGCTGCTCAGCATGGAGGTCTAGGTAAGTGGAAACTGACCCCCTCAGCTGATTAAAGTGAAGACATAAAAAATTTTTTTGAATTGCTAAACATGGGCAGAGCCTGTGGCTCAAAGGAGTAGAGCACTGGCCCCATATGCCAGAGGTGGCGGGTTCAAACCCAGCCCTGGCCAAAAACTGCAAAAAAAATAAACAAATAAAATAAAATAAACTGCTAAACATCTCCATTCAGCCACATCACTGACCTCTCACTTGGCCCAGAGAAAGCATGAGAAGGGACCAAGTTTCCACAGGCTGCTCTCCTTCATTCCTCCCTTTTCCCTCTCTCCATCATGCCAATTAATTGGAAACTCCACACTCTCACCCCAGTAGGACAATGGGAAGCAAACTGAAAGGCACGGGAGGCTGGGAGCAGTGGCTCACGCCTGTAATCCTAGCACTCTGGGCGGCCCAAGTGGGTAGATTGCCCTGAGCTCACAGATTCGAGACCAACCTCAGTAAGAATCCCTCCTCTACTAAAAAAAAAAAGAAAGAAAGAAAGAAAAAGAAAAATTAGCCAGATGTCGAGATGGGAGCCTGTAATTTCAGCTACTCTGGAGGCTGAGGCAAAAGGATCATTTGATTCCAGGGTTCAAGGTGGCTGTGAGCTATGATGCCATGGCGCTCTACCAAGGGCAACAGAGTGAGAATCGGTCTAAATAAATAAATAAATAAATAAACTGTAATAAAAGAAAGGCACAGGAGATAGGCTTACTCCGCAGGGCTTTCTTAGTAGTTCTAAGGAGCAACTGAGAAAGTGTAGCAGGTCCCAACCCTCCAGAGTTGGCACTAACGGGAACACAAGCATTTCATAAATGCTCTTCCATGAGGAGAGGTGAGCTCACTTCCTGAGGAAATTACTGCAGGGGGTGTCTGCAGGGGCCAGCCAGGCCTGGTTTTAAAACATCTGAAACAGCCCACGGTGTAATCAGGCATGAATATTGATTCAAATAAATCGTGCATATTTGTACACTCCGTTATTACTTTATTCACAGGCTCCCTCTGCGCGGCTAGCCTGGGCAACTGCCACGGAGCTAGTCAGCTCTTGGACACTGTAAAAACCAGTTGCTTTGAAATATTTGGTGGCCAAAGAGAAATCCAAGTCATTAGTGAAAATTATCACTAAAGTGACAGCAAAATTCTCTCATCTGGAAGGGCTTTGAGTCCAAGTCCTCAGAGTCAGACATTGTCCCCATTCCTCGGCCTTTCATGAGACTGTGGATGAGGGAATATAGAGCTCCAGAGCATTCTAGCAATTATCATTTTAACAAATAGAGCTCTTTTCTAATATTCACATTCCTTTCGCATGGCCTCATGAAAACACAAACATTCACTCCATCCTCAAAAAATGCAGGCGCCCTGGGAGGAAAGAGCTACCCGCTCAGCCCCCTGGCCAGGCCGGAGGAACAGGAGATTATAATCAGCTTCTGGTTTCCAATGGTGCTTGTTTCTGACTCAGCTGATAAAAGATACTGCACCTCCAGGAGAGCCTCATCGCTTCCCAGGCCCTGGCCTTTATGTGGCTCTCTAGGAGCCACTGGAGGCCTTCCCTGCAGAAGGCTGCATTTTGGTGGACAGGGTCTGCCCCGAAGGTGGAGTTTTCCTGCCAAAGACCCACATTTTGGAGAGGAAAGGGCAATATACCCAAAGCCCTGTGTTTTTGAGGACAGAAGGTGATCCTGTCCTTTCATCTTTATCAGATTTCTTGGTTCTAATCTCATTCAGTTACCAACTTCAAATGGAAATAGAAAAATAATTTGGATTCCCTCAATACGTAATAAATGGGACCTTACTCACCTTTGTACTTAATGTGCAAAAATGGGTTGAAATTAATCTCAGTGCCCTGTGTTTCCGCTAGTAATCGTTAAAAGATAACCAGGTCCTAGTATCTCCCACTACACGTTATGGTGATTAAATTAATACCTTTGGTGGGGGAAGCGGTGTATATTGGTGATCTATGTTGATGGGTTATTTTCAAATACCATTATGTGGGAGAAAGGAAAGTGAGGGGTATAAAGATGAGTGTGAGAGCAACACGCACATCTCTGACAGGGAGAGGGAATTTTCACTTCCTACAAGTACACGTTTCCACAATCTTTTAAGAATGAGGTGAATCATTTATGTAATTAAAATTGTTTTTACAGAAAGGGAAAAACAGCAATATCTAAAAATGTAAAGGAAGCTCTGTTCACAAGGATATTGTATTTTTGCAGTTTCCGGGGGTGTGCATTGTCCTTGCAGAACACGCTGCACATTAAGTTTTTTGCACTTTCTTTACTTGAAATAATTGCTACAAAGGTGATGAAATGGAATGACTCAGAGATCCATGCTCTCCTACCTCTTTTTCCCTTGGGTAAACCTCCTTCCCCGGGACCTCCTGTGCATCCAAAATGGGCCAATGCCAAGCACATGCTGGTATCCACACCACCCTGTATCACCACCACACACACACCCCCCACAGTACACATAGCAGACCACACACCACACACACATCACACCACATACACACCACGCACATACACCACATGCACCATACCACACTATACACGTCACACACACATACCATACCACACTACACACATCACACACACATACCATACCACATCACACACCAGATCACATACACACGCACACACCACACACCACCCAATTTCCTACATACACCACATATATACATATGCCATATCACACATATTACATGCATTACATAAACACTACATACCTACCACACACACCCCATACACATACACACCACACCTCATATACCAAGCACATATGCCACAAATCCCACACCTACCCATCACACACATTACTCACACACTACCCCACACCCCATACACACCACATGTACCACACAGACACACACAGCATATCACACATATTACATGCATTATACATATACCACACATACTACACATACACACTACACACATCAGACACACGCCACCCAACACCTCACACCCCCACACATACCACACACACACACACACACCCCACACACCACCAGATACGCTTGTACACACTGATTGCACAGGTAGCAGCTACACTCTGCCAATCTGTGGTAAGTGTCTGAAGACTGAACAAAGGCTTACTCAGTGCGGGGCCTAATTTTGGAGGCCATTATGCGACTGGGTAGCCAAGTGTGACAACATCCTGTGCCGCTACCAAGAGCACAATAGATGGGGCCTCTCTCAGCCAGGAGGGAGCTGGGGAGGTGGTAGATGTCGTGAGTCACTAACTTTACCAAAGCAAAGTGGGCTGCATTCCACATTCTAGGAGGTGTGATTGGCACTGATGGGACAAGTGTGTGAAAAGGAGCATAAACCTTAACTCTAAGTGAGCATTCTTATTATTCATATTATTCGGTGTATTTTTAAAAGCAAATACTAATTTGTTTAAGACCTTAACATTGTTTAAGACCTCCCCAAAATCCCGTGACTAAGGGAAGAGTTACAGGGCAGTGTGGACTAGAGAGCTCTCCCACAAAATAAGGCTGACCTACCTGTGACTGCACCCCTGGAAGGACCTCTGAGATGTCGGGTCCAGTGGAGGGAAACATTAAGTGACAAAACAATGCAGGGAGATTGCCATTTATGTGAAAGGGGACCTTATTCCATAGTGACAAATATCTATGGGAATGCAGAGGGAAAGGACTTGTAGGATCCACAAGTTTTGCTCGTTTGTTTTAAGACAGAGTGAGATTGTCACCCTGGGTAGAGTGCCCTGGCATCATAGCTCACAAAAACCTCAAACTCTGGGGCTCAAGTGACCCTCTTGCCTCAGCCTCCTGAGTAGCTGAGACTAGAGACTAAATCACTACACCCAGCCAGTTTTTCTATTTATAGTAGAGACAGGGTCTTGCTCTTGCTCAGGCTGGTCTCAAAACTCCTGAGCTCAAGCAATCCACCTGTCTCAGCCTCCCAAAGTGCTAGGATTACAGGCGTGGGCCACCATGCTGGGCCCACTCTAAACTCCTAACAAGTATTATCTCTGAGGACAAAACTGGATTTCCCGACAGAGAAGAGCAGGCAGCAAAGAAGTTTTTCACATTTTAATTTATGTGCTTCTAATTTAGCTGTGTCTTTCAGCATGAAAAATGTATTTGGATATTAGTTACATAACTTTTAAAAAGTACCAGCTCCCCCCCCCCAGAAAAGTGAGGAAAGAAATTGGATTTATACCCATAACTAAGGATTATAATTTTTTTTTAAATAAATGTATCCCTTAATTAACAGGACACCCTGGTTTTGGTAGGACTTTTTTAAAGCTGAAGACATTTTCAAGATTACTGGCAGAAAGCCAAGAGGCTTAGAAAACACCTGTGATGGTCTCAAACTCCTGCCCTCAAGCTGCATTTTCAGTCTTTAGTGGGCCCCTAACTCAGTACTGCAGAGCAGAGGCCGGGACTTGCTGGCAGCAGGTGTCCCCCCATAGGAAGAAAGGTCACCAATATGGGCTTGGGACCCAAGTCTAAGTTCCAACTAGCTTCAGCCACTCACTCGCTGTATGGTCTGGGCCATCCACTTTAGTTCTCAAATGGACTTAAATCCAGAATGTACAAGTCCTCATTCAGGGAAGTTAAGTCATCGGTACAAAAAGGTAACAATGTATTCCCTGGGCGCCCACGTTGGCTGCCCTGTGAGTATGTGGGTGAGAGTAATGGGGAGTCCAGTGCTGTCCTGGGGAGAAGGGAATCAGGTCAGATTCTCAAAGGAAGCCACATCTAAGACCAAAGAAGGCAAGTAGAAGGAGAATGCATCCCAGACAGAGCTCGGGACAAAAGCCTAGTGTGAGCAGGAAGGTGGTGCACACCCAGCAACAGGGCAGCTCACGGGGAGTTGGGGATAGGAGTGGCCACAGGCCAGTGAGGTAAGCAGAAAGAAAAGGTGGTTCTTGCCTAATAAATTTCCCTGACCTGTCACATCACATACACTATAATAGCAGTCTCTCCCAGCTAGGCTGAATGTGGGGCCCCAACCGCTGCATCCTCAATGGAAAAAATGGCACGGGGTCTGGGGCCTTTAGCGTGGTGGCAGAGGGAAGGCTGGGAGATACCGGGAAAGTTAATGCCCACAGATCATGAAAAATGCCCTCCAGGGCTCATTAACCTTGCTGTGCAAAGCCCAGGCAAGTGAGGGACAACCAGGGCAAGACTGATATAAAACTCCCATCACACTGCCCTTTATAGGTGCTTGCGGGTCTAGGCTTCCCCAAGCCTGGATCTCGGGGCTTTTCTAATGCAGCCTCCTCTGCAGGGCTGCCACAGTATTAAAGCAAGTGTATGGGGCAGGGGAGAGTTTCCAGCTCCTCTCGGTGTGAACTTGAGCAGCCTGGCTGGGGAGAAAGTCCATCAACAGCAGGAAATTCCACCTCAAGGTTGGCCAGGTGAACATGAAGGAAGGTAAATTCCCAGAGCTGGAACAAACCCAGTGAAGTAAATGTTTGGTTGGCAGACATACCTTATCCACAGTTTTCTTGGAATAGAGAATAAGGCAGTCATCTTTTTTTTGTCTGTTTTTGTCTTTTTTTTTGAGACAGGGTCTCACTCTTACCCAGGCTAGGGAGGGGCAAGGATATGATCATAGCTCACTGCAGCCTCACACTCCTGGGCGTATACAAGTAACTAGAACTACAGGTATGCACCACTATGCCCAGGTAATTTGATTGTTTTTGTAAAGATAGGGTCTCAGGAATGACCTGGGTCAATGGGGCTCTCACTCTTGGGAATTTTATTTGAGAAAGGAGGGAGTTGAGGCTGTGGAAACTAAACTGAAGGAATGCAAGACAGGCAAGCTCAAGGTCTATGGAAGCCACATCATGAAGAAGACAGCGGGAGCATGAGGGAGGGAAGCGAGGAGACTCAGACGCAGAGAGAGAGACTGGGGGCAGGGGAACACTGGTGCCTTGAGGAGCTGGGCTGCCCTGGCAGGAAAGGAACCCCCGGGGTATCCTAGTTCCTGGGCCCTCCCACAGGACAGGCTGGCTCCTTCACTGCACCGTGGCCTCACAGCACACTTACCTCAGCCTGAGAGCTCTTCTGTTCCTGGGAAAATGCAGATGAAAGACAATGAGATGCCTGGTGGGAAAATGGATGCCCTGGGGACTGGGGCTTTTTCCTACAAAATCAATGCTACTAGATTTCGAAGAACTCTGAATCCTAGGAGTGCTACAAAGAAACATGGGAAAGGTTGGTCATAGTTTTATCAAAGTGGGCAAGAGATGGAAACCACCACCTTGTGAACTCTGACTCCGTATTGTGCTGGGTTCCAAGACAGAAAATCACCAAAAGAGATATCAAAGAGCCAGGAATGGTTTATGAAGAATCTTTTGTGGGAGATTAAGCACATTTACTTTTGTAAAAATGGTATGGCGATTCAAAGAGTTTCTGGCAAATGTTTTTGTAAGAGTTGACTTTCTTCACCTTTGCCCCAGTGTGAAAGTCATTCTTTAAAATACAGATGTCAAAATCAAACACATCATAGAAGGTGGTGAATTGGGTACTATGAAATAAGCCTTCTCCTCATCCCGCAGCTTTGCCTCCTTGAGTTTAACTTTCTCCAACACTAATAAGCGATTTGTCTGCTTTCCTAAATTCTTCCTGCCAAATCACTACTTCTCATTATAAAGAGGAGACCAAACCAACCTCTGTCTTAGTGAGCCAGGAACATATTAGAAGTTTGCTAAAGATTTTCTTCTTCTTCCTTCTCTTCCCTTTTCTCCTCTTTCGGGTTTTTAATTAGAAGCAGCTTTTATCAATAGTTTAATAGTTTATTTCCAGAAGTCAAAAATGCTACAAATAAACTTTCAACTTCTGTCCCCCACCTTCCCTATCTCCCAAGTAAGGAGAGGCAACAGGTTGCAGTTTTCAAGGGGTCCAGTCCTACCCCCTCCCCTGTGGGCACCCCAGCTGTGAAGCCCAGTCATGACTCTGGGTTTTGCAGCAACTCTTTAGTAAAATGATTTAGGGTGGGAGAGGGTATGTCAGAGCTCAGGTCTTATCAGAGGTGGAATGATGAGGAAGACCATGAAATGGGGCCCAGACTACGAGGGTCTCTCTGTCTTAGTAGCTTGTAACGTCTCTGGCCTTGTTGTTCTTTATGCTGGTTCCAGGCCCTTCTATTAATAAATCAAATCCAGGATTTCTATGCTGGGCACCGGCACAGCACGAGAGCCTCAAGATGATACAAACATGGGCATATTCCCGGACCACAGAGACCTGAAGTGATCGATTAGACATCTTTGCTATCTTCCCATCTACATAAGGCAATGTTTTTCAACCTTTTTTTAAATCTCACAGCACACTTGAACCTATAAGTTAAACTTCTGTGGCACACTTAAATTATGTTGATCAAAAAGAAAAAAAGTAAGAAGAATATATTTACTATGCTTGAACTTCTTCTTTTGTTTGTTTTATCCTTTACAAGAGTGTTGTGTTTTTTTTAAAAGAAACTCTTATCTTTATAGACAATGTATACATGCATAATTTGCTACTTTGTATTGGTTGTTACATTTTACTTTTTTTCTTTCTTTTTTTCCTGAGATAGGTCTCCTGCTCTATTGCCTAGGCTAGAGTACAGTGATGTCATCACAGCTTATTGCTATCTCAAACTCCTGGGCTTAAGGGATCCCCCTGCCTCAGTGCCCCCCATCACACTGGGCTAATTTTTTCTGGGTTTTGTAGAAATAAGGTCTTGCTATGTTACTCAGGCTAATGTCAAACTCCTAGTCCCAAGTGATCCTCCTACCTCAGCCCCACAAAGGGCTGGGATCACAGGCATGAGCCACCGCACCAGCTACTACATTTTATATTTCTATAACAATACAGGCAAGTCACCTGTGCTCCCATGACTAACATTTGTTATGCAACACTCAGTGTTATAGGCTTTCAGATGCCTGGACGTGGAGGATCATGTCTATTTCTAAGGGGGTCCCCAAAATCAAGAGGTCAGAATACTCATTCAGGGTCTTCAGACAAAATAATATCTCCTTAC
Source organism: Galagoides demidoff (assembly GCA_963574575.1). Classification (NCBI taxonomy): domain Eukaryota; kingdom Metazoa; phylum Chordata; class Mammalia; order Primates; family Galagidae; genus Galagoides; species Galagoides demidoff. The sequence continues at coordinate 8,524 of CAUYQV010008335.1, forward strand.
AAACATTTCCCCAAACCAAGATAATGTTGAGGGGAAAATGATTACAAAATAGCATATAATATATATCATACTGTCTGCTTATATAAAACTGTGAATCTCTAATTATCTATGTATACATATATGTAAAGGAAGAATGCTCTTCAAAATGTAAACAATGATTATCTCTGGGCTGGGATTCCAAATGACCTTTACTTTCTTTGTACTTTTCTTTTTAACTTTCATAATAAATGGCTAGTATTTTTATAAGTCAAGCTGTTTTTCAAAGAACATTTTTCCACCAAAATTATTTCCTTTTTAGCATTAATCGTATTTAACTTTTGGCTGGGTAAGGCAGCTCACACCTGTAATCCCAGCATTCTGGGAGGCTGAGGCAGGTGGACTGCTTGAGACCAACCTGAGCAAGAGTGAGACCCCATCTCTACTAAAAATAGAAAAGCCAGGCACTGTGGCAAGCACCTATATTCCCAGCTATTTGGGAGGCTGAGGCAGGGGGGATTCCCCATGCCCAGGAGTCCAGGGTTGCTGTGAACTGGGCTAAGGCCCTAGTACTCTAGCCTGAGGCAACACAGTGAGACTTTTTCTCAAAAAAAAAATTATATTTGACTTTCATGATCATATAATTTTTCCCTTTTTTTTCTTGCTATCATCTCTGCTATGGAAATACTAAACCAATGCCCACCATGCTTCAATGACTCCTGACTTGCATCATCATTTTCTTGGGGACACCTGCCATTAAACAAAGAAGCAGGTTTTTTCCAAATGAAAATGGATGGCATCTTAATAGATACATTTACCATTTCCATCTGGTGCTCTACCTAACACCCATCACAATGTTTTCCAACCTTTTTTAATCTCACAGTGCACTTGAACCTGTAGCTAAACTTCGGTGACACATTTACATTATGTTGAGCAAAAAAAAGGAGTGAAAAAAATGTACATATTACTGTTCTGTGAACGTCTTTCAAAAATAATTTAATTAAGAATCTTGTAAAATATTTGCACCCAAGATCTTTTCATGGCACACCAATGTGTTGTGGCACACCAGTTGAAAATCACTGACCCAAGGGAATGCAATTTCTGGTTTGGTATTATAACAGGTTGTCAGACTCATGCTTGAGGAAGCCAGGGAAGTATTAGCATTTTCAACCATCAAAATCTCTCCTGGTTGGACTCCAGCTGAAACTAATCATTGTCCAAATAATGTTCTCTTCATATCAGATGAGGGAATGATAGCACTCTTTCAAAAACTACAGACCATCCTAGGCAAGATAGCCAGACCTCATCTCTTTAAAAAAAAAAAAAAAAAAAAAAATATATATATATATATATAGAGAGAGAGAGAGAGAGAGAGAGAGAGAGAGAGAAACTTCTTATATCAAATATAAACTGGGCATAATGGCACATGCCTCTAGTCCTAGCTACTCAGGAAGCCAAGGCAAAAGGGTGACTTGAGCCCAGGAGTATGAGTTAAGCCTGGGAAATAAAGCAAGACCCTCTCTCTATTAAAAAAAAAGAAAGAAAGAAAAGAAAAGAAAAAGAAAAAGAAAAATTAGTCAGGTATGATGGCCTGGACCACATCTATAGTCCCATTTATTATAGACTCTATAGTGTAGAGACTGAGGCAGGAGGACCATTTGAGCCCTGGAGCTGTAGGCTACAGTGAGCTATGACTGCACCCCTGCACTCCAACCTGGGCAACAAAGTGAGACCCTGTCTCTAGAAAGAAACAAAAAACCTAAGATTTGAGAAAAATGATCTGTGACCTCATCTACCATCTTGAGCCCAAGAATTTTTTTTTTAAACCACTTTCATCCTCACTACTACCCCATGAGACAAGAAAGTGAATGGTATATAATAACCATATACCATAACCCACATTTTATGTGATCTCTGAGTACCCTAAAAGTAAGAACTTCCCTCTGATCCATGATCTGCCTCAAACCAATAGAGGCCTAGCAGAAATCAGACAAACACAAGGCCACTGAGCTAAAAGACGTGATTTGACTATTTGGTATCCAAGGGACTTCCATGGGAAAGTAGGGGTTCTCAAGGTCTGCCGGCTTTAAATGGATGTTCACTTATGTGTTCTGTTCATAATGACATTGAACTGGTCTGAAAGAGGAAGTGCTCTTGGTAAACATAGATAAGATCCAGGGAAATGTTTCTTCTGAATGGAATTATTGCTGGGAGCAGGAGAATGGTGATATGGGAAAATCATTTCTTTTGGCAATTTCATTAATTGTGCAGATACTACAAGTTATTTCAAAAATCGTCTGCAATATTATCTAGTGTACTTCCCTGATCTGTAGAGGCTAAAGAGGTAAAAGCCATTCTTTCCACACTCCCGATGGCAAGAGCTTGTCAGGCTTCAGCTGGAGCAGACCATCATCTGAGTTCTTACCAGAGTAGGCAGATGTTCTAGAGCATACCAAACAGATATGTCCCTGAGAGCCTTAGAAGACAGAAAAAATGGAAAGTGGTACTAGGGAGGGGAAATGGAACCTTTGGCAGGTGCGGAGACAGAGGTATCTCATCTGTGGCATCATGGCCAAACCTTTTCTGTTCTTAACAAATGTAAACAAGTCTACCAATCAGAGGTAGGGGCAGTGAGGTTTCTGTTGGAAAGGTCTCATTGTGTGGTCGGTGTTTCTTGTACTTGTTTATTTCTGATTTTGCAGTATCCACGCTTAGCTCTCTGATCCTCCAGGAAATTTTGCACTAACTGCTCAAACTGGCCAAGTGAACTAATTCTATTGTATGCAATTAAGAAAGCCTGGCCTCTTCAAGATTTCCAGGAGATGAAGCAGGAGACAGAGGGCCACACCACCAATTCATGTCTTTCTGTACTCCAGACTCCAGGGCTCTGGAAAATTATCCTGGTGGGCCAGCTAAAAGACTGAACCCTATTTTTTAATGTATTAGATTGGTCAATCTGAAAAGAAACCACTTCTGATACCTTTTATGCTCCAAGGAAAACATCTTGAAGAAATCAATCATATCCTATTTTTTCATACAGGAATTTCACTTTAAATGTCATCAAAATAGTTTAACTTCTTTTCAGAAAAGGAAATTCAAAAGGAATATATCACGTAGTCCAATTCGCTTCTTACATATTTTTGAATTCACAATTCTTATTAGGTTTAAACATAACGTTTCATAACTATTCTCCTCAAAAGGTCATTTTTAAGCAGTTGCATTTTTGTTTTGAGAACCACAGCTACATCTGCTGTCTTCCACATCAAGGCAGCCTATCCTTTTTTAAAATCTGGAGGTTGACCTGAGTCTATAGGTTTATGTAGTAGAAAGAACTCCTTCACTAATTTGCACATTCAAATCAAGACCCAGACACTCCTGACACAGAAACCATACACATAGTCACTCAAAGAATAAGTAATAATGTTGGAAGAGGTTAAAAAAAGAATTTTCAACAAAAACTAGGAAGTTACTTTATGTTGAGATTGAACCTCAAGAGATACTGGGACTATTGGAGGATGGAGTGGCGTAGGCTTTAAGAACTATAAAGGGAATTTGATGTCCACAGAAGAGACGTCCCCATCTTAGTCCATGACAGCTCCCTTCACCCAGTTTCTCAAGCCAGAAACCTGGAACCATTCTTCACACTGTCCTTCCCTCACTCCCCATCTCTAATCCATGGTCAGTCTGCTGTTTCCAGCTTCAACATGTTTCTCTTATTCATCCCCATCTTTTCAAGTCTATGGGCAACATTGTAGCCCAGCTATGTAGGGGCCTTCTAACCAGCCCCCTCTTCCTCCCATGGCCTCCTACAGCCCATTCTGCTCAGGGGGTCAGAGCTAGCCTTTAACCCTGCACCCACAGCTCCGCAGCCTTCTCATGGCCAACCAGACCCCATGCCTGGGTCCTACCCTCCTCTCCACTCCAGTACATCATCCTTCCCATTCCTCATGGCACCCAGCTCTTCTCTCTATCAGAGCCCAAGATAACTTCTTATCTGCCCAAAACAATCCTAGACCTGTCTCTTCACAGGGTTCACTCAGGTCTGAGCTTACCTGTCATGTCTTAAACCAGGCTTTCTTCCCCTTCCTCCCCACATCTTCAGATCTACAGGGCACTTCCTCCCCTTCTCCTACACAGACACCTCACGGTTTGTAATTGTGCATATTTACTTGTGTCTCTCTTGTTTATGTGTCTCTCTCCCACTAGACTTTAAGCTTCACAGAGGCCACGCTCTTCCTCGTTTTGTTGTCAGTTGTATTCCTGGCACCTAGCACTGTGCCTGGCACATAGGTTTTAATTTCTAGACAGATCAAAAAGTCCCTTAAGGTATTAATTCAGGAGGATTTAGCAATAAGCAACAAAGGGAGACTTAAATTTATCAATACAACTCCAGTTGAAAACAAATCAGGCCAGTACCTCCATCAATTTGGAGGGAAGGAAGTAACAAGTAATTGCATGGAAAGCTCACCCGTTAGCTGTTCCCATCTAATAGTCTCAAAGATATAGATATAGGGGTTTTTTCTATTTGTTTGAGACAGAGTTTCACTTTGTCACCCTCGGTAGAGTACTATGGGGTCACAGTTCACAGCAACCTCAAACTCCTGGGCTTAAGTGATTCTCTTGCCTCAGCCTCCCAAATAGCTGAGACTGAACTCACCACAACATCCAGCTTTTTTTTTTTTTTTTTTTTGAGGTTTTTGGCCGGGGTTGGGTTTGAACCCGCCACCTGCAGCATATGGGACCGGCACCTTACTCCTTTGAGCCACAGGCACCACCAAACACCCAGCTATTTTTAGAGATGGGTTCTTGCTCTGGCTCAGGCTGGTCTCAAACCTATGAACTCAGGCCATCCACCCACCTCAACCGCTTAAGCACTGGGATTATAGGCATGAGCCACCACGCTACGCCTTTGATAAAGTCTCTTAAATTAGATTTCCAATTAACTGTAAATTACTTACAGTAACCAGTTTGTAAAACATTTTGCATAATCTAATGTTTAAGGTAAGCTTACCCAGCAATCCCACCCTAACTGTATAACCAACAGAAATGTGTGCAAGAACATTCAGAGCAGCATTATTCATTAACAGTTCCAAACTGGAATGAACCCAATGTCCACCACCAGCAGAATAAATAAATATATTGTGGTTTAGTCATACAACATAATACAACTACAACTACAAGCAGCAACATGCATGGATTTCACAAACTTAATGGTGAGGAGGAAAGAGAAAAAAAAAAAGCCAGATATGAAGCTGTATGTCATAGGATTCCATTTGTAAACAGACAAAACTATACTCTGGCCTTTAGGGACATGTGTTTAAATGTACCCTTAAGTTTAAATGCACCCATTTTCAGGAAAAGCAAAGAAGAGGAAGCAATTGCATAAAATGGGGATGATGGTTGCCTTTGCGGGGGAGGCAGGAAGGGTTTCTGCCACCGATAAAGTTCTAGTTCTTGACAAGGATAACATGAGTGCTCACTTTCAGGTAAATATCTGTTTTTCAAAAAGCTAAATATGCGTAAGAATCACGTATTGAAAATACCAATTGTTTGGTCCCCAACCCAGAGAGTCTGATGGAGGCCTGTGACTTCTGGCCTAGGGAGCTAACCAGGAACCTGAGAGATTCAGGCGTAGGTGGGGAGGCTCGGGGAAATAATGAGTGACAAGCTCACAGCTGGTAAGTTTAACAGACAGCCAGAAAGTTTCCCCCATTCCCAATTTATTGCCCTGGCCCGATCAGCTCAGGTTCTTCTGTCGCATTCCCTTGACCCCTGGGAATGCCCCTTCTTCCAGGCATTCCCTGGTAGAAGACAGAGATGCAAAGAGCAGCAAGACGTTTGTAACACCTCACATCCAAGCCAGGACTGAAGCCAAATCTGAAACCAAGGGAAGGTGAAGCTTGGAAACCATTGCAGGGTCTCTAAGATCAGACCTGTGTCTCCTGAGAAAATTTCTTAACTCTGTTTGATCACTTTTCTCATCTTTTGGAGGAGCAGCTGAAAGCCCAAACTTCAGATGATTACTGATGATTTGTCATGTGCCAAAGGCCACCATTTTGCAATAGATAAGGCCCAGTCCTGATACTGGCATTCAATCTGTAAGTGCTCACACCCAGCTCGACTGAGCTCCTGCTGAAAAGGCTCTAGTTTTCTGGAGAGCCACACCAGAGAAATGCTAGAGAATGGGATGTACAGACCCAGTATGTCCTTGCATTTACCAAGGGTAATGGAGCCTGGGGCCCTGACTTCCCAGAGGAGCCCTTCCCCCAGGTCCAAATGCAGCCAGGATGCCCAGAACTGCAGCTCAGCTCTGCAGTAGCCTAGGCTGAAGTCACCATTGAAAACCACTCAGCCAGAACTAGCCAAATGCCCATTCACCAAAACAACTTTCCTCCTAAAGATAGGTCTTCATCCCTAGCGCTACTGACCAAAAGAACCCGAGTTGTATTGTGTTGTGTTGTGTTGAACACCTCCTGGAGACTCTAGATATTTGCCTGCAGCAGCTCACAGCTTTACCTTCCTTTTAGTCTAGGGTCCTCCTTAGACATTCTGAATGTTTGATAACCTATGCTAAGGATTCCTGCAGAGCTAGCTAGGCACATCTGGAATCCCTATCTTTCTTTTCTTAGACCCAGCACTGCAGCTTTTCCTGAAAACCCCCTACTGGAATGATCCCACCTGCCACCTGGTAGTCCCCACCCACCAATCCTATTGTTTCTGACAAGCGCCTCTGTTTTGACAACCACCTCCCGCCAGCAGCCCTCCAGCACAGGCAGGCTGAGCAGGGAGCAGGCCGGCCCAGGCCCGTTCCTCAGCCCTAGCATTAAACCCAGGGTGGGCTTGGAGGAAAACACGGGGGGGGGGGGGGGGGGCACGGTCCGGGTGTCACATAATTGTATAT
>CAUYQV010008336.1:0-13863 GCA_963574575.1 Galagoides demidoff
TTTTTTTTTGAGACGGAGCCTCAAGCTATCCCCCTGGGTAGAGTGCCATGGCATCACAGCTCATAGCAACCTCCAACTCCTGGGCTCAAGCAAGTCTCCTGCCTCCGCCTCCCAAGTAGCTGGGACCACAGGCGCCCGCCATAATGCCTGGCCATTTTTTGGTTGCAGCCATCATTGTTGTTTGGCGAGCCCGGGCTGGGGATTCGAACCCACCACCTTAGGTGTATGTGGCTGGTGCCTTAGCCAATTGAGCCACAGGCGCCAAGCCATCTCTTTGGTTTTTGGCATCAGACTAAGTGGGTGATGGCTGCCATTCCGCTAGGATGGGGAAGACCAGGGAAAAGAGACTGGAGGGAAGGAAAGGAATCAAGCGTTCTTTTTGGTACCATTCAGCAGAAATGACAAAGAGGTAATTGGATTTGAGTCTGGAGGTCAGGGAAAAAGTTAAGGCTAGAGATGGAAATCTGGGAGTCTGAGACAAGTGGATGGTATCTGAGCCAGGGATGGATGGTATCGCCTAGGAAGACTGTAGATAGAAAATGACTGAAGGCCTAGGCTCAGGCTTGGATGCTCTATTAGTTTAAGATCAGCAGAAGAGGAGGAATCAGCCAAGGAGACTGATGAGCCACCAGTGATAGAGAAGTGTGAAGCCAGAAGCTAAGACAAGCGTTTGACGAAGCAAAGTATGCTGTGTCAGGTGCTTCAGAGAGGGCAGGTAAGGTGAAAGCAGAGAAGTCACCACTGGATTTGGCAAAGCAGACGTGATCTCTATCCTTGAAAAGAGCAGTAATGTTTCAGGAGAGGAGTGGGGAAGGAAGCCTGACTTAACGCCTCTAGAAGTATCTGAATGGGTACAAAAAGAGAGACTTAAGAATATTACTTACTAGTGTTTGGCAATTCCACAAAGAAGTGGACATAGAGATTGTCATACTCATAGCCTTGGGCTGAAACTAGGAGAGAAAACAGGAAACTTTTAGCCTATTCCCCTACCACCCTCAGCACTCAACCCAGTCCTGAGGGGCCTGGCAGGCTTTGAGAGCAAGTCTTTCATGGGTCAGAAACCCTCCAGGTTTCCAAGAAAGATTCATCGCTGAGTTTCCAAAATACTGCAGACAACCCAAGGCCTCCACCAGAGTAGGGTAGATTACTCATAGCTCCATCTGGGTACCTGCCTAAGCATCAAGAGATCTCTGTATGGCAAGATACTTACCTACCTCTCCATTTACAAAGAGCCGGAGGGTGCCTGGGACTGGCTAAAGTGGAGACAAGTGAGCATAGATCAGGAGGCTGGGCCGGAAGTAGGACTTCTCCCCAGCCCTGCCCATAGACCTGTGGAAGACCTGACACTGAAAGTCAGACCCTGAGTCTACTGCACTTCCTCACTGCCACCCCAACACTCCCTGGGTCTATTGCACGTCCTCACCCCCACCCCAACACTCCATGGGTCTGCTGCACTTCCTCACTGCCACCCCAACACTCCCTGGGTCTGCTGTACTTCCTCACTGCCACCCTAACACTTGACACTGAACGTCAGGCCGTGGGTCTGCTGCACTTCTTCACTGCCACCCTCAACACTTCACAGATTCATTTCCTTCGTTTCTAAAATTCACAACATAGAGGAAAGGATATAACCTAAATGACAGTTGAGGTCAATGCAGAAATCAGGCACAAAAGCTGCCCTTTGGCTTACAATGGGAAGCCCCAAATCCCTGTTCCCCTCAGATGGCTGAGGTCAAGAAACTAGGGAGTTTTCCTTTTTAATTATTTGTGTATTTGTCTTATCTAACTTTTTACTACTGAATATTTGTTGCTTATGTAATATGAAAATAAAAGTTAATTTTTTAAAGAGAGGGAAGGAGACCAGTAGGTAATTCTACCCTTGTTTCCAGATCTAGAAATGGAACTCTTGGAATGAAGGAAAACAAAGAACAGGACCACAGAATAAATGACTTGAATTTGTTTTGTTTTGTTATGTTTTGTTTAAGAGCCAAAATACGTGATAAACAGAAATGACACCCATTCCCTCTCTCTAGGAAATTTTGGAAAAATATCCACATGCAGAGTAAAGAAGACATTTTTCATCTTTATATTTATTAAATTAATTATAAAGTCACACATAAATACAGTACCACTACCTAAACTTGGGAAATAAAAGGAAAAATCCCTGACATATCCCTACCACCACCCACTGTCCACCTACCACCTCCCAATCCACCTGCTCCCCAGAGAAGCCACCCCCAATGTTTCAAAACACATAACTAGGACTATACACTATATGCAATTCTTTGATTTCCTTTTTTCACTAAAGAGTAGATCTTGGAGACCCTTAAAAGGCCCTGTAACTCATCCAGAGTCAGAATACTCTGGTTAAACACAGCTCTCAGTTGCTGCAGGATGCCAAGCTACTTACCATCTCAAAGTCCGTGCCCACAAGGCTGCTGAGATACTCCTTGTGCCGGCCATAAAGCTGAGGAAACAAGCCAAACAAAAACTCAAGATGCAACCCATGCCAGACCAGGCTTAGTTCTGAATGGGAGGGAGAAAAGAAGATAAGGGCGAAAGCCACCAAGAGCTGAAGGACAAAATATTCTGTCCACTGTCATTTTTATTTTTAATTTTTTTTTTTTTTGAGACAGAGCCTCACTATGTTGCCCACAGTAGAGTGCCATGTCGTCACAGCTCACAGCAACCTCAAACTCTTGAGCTTAAGTGATTCTCTTGCCTTAGCATCCCACGTAGCTGGGACTACAGGAGCCCACCACAACACCCGACTATTTTTTTGTGGCAGTTGTCATTGTTGTTTAGCTGGCCCAGGCTGGGTTCGAACCCACCAGCCTCAGTGTATGAGACCAACACTGTAACCACTGTGGTATGGGCACTGAGTCATTACTGTCATTTTAAAGTGAAGCACAGAGGCTCTGGAGTCAGCTGGTCTGGGCCCAAATCCTGACTCTTGCACTTACAAGCTGTGTCACCTTGGGCAGACTACTAAGCTTCTCAATCTCAGTTTCTTCATTTATAAAATGGTAATAATAAAAGTATTTACCTGAAAAGGTTGTTGTGAGGTCTGAGGGAAATAAGGTACATGCAGTAGGGCCTAGCACAGAGCATGGTAAACGCTCGAATAAATGGTCAATGTTATTATTATCATATGGATCAAAAACTTCTGTCTGATATGCCAGCAAAGCTTCCTAGGTCAGAAGAGGTTGTGGAGGGCAAGGCTTTTCCCTAGTAACAGCTGACAGCAAGCTCAGACATGGTCTCAGCTCCAGGCACTAAGTCTCGTCTTTGGTACTCAGAGTGAACTTGCTCTTACATCCTTGAACACTCGCTGTTCCCGCTCCTCCTCCTCTGGCTGTGCGAGGGAGGACACGTTGTCGATCGTGTACTTCCACAGCTCCTGCTTCTCCCCCTCTGTCTCGATTCTGTAAGGTCAAAGCCACAAAAGGACTAACCTGACAGTAAGAGATGAGGCCCTTCAGATCTAGCCAGGGACAAGCCATCACTGGCCTTACACCTCACTCAGAGTACACAATGACACAAATGGCCGTAATGATGGCCAGGAGAGGGAAACAAAATGGTAAAGCTGAAAGGGCCCCTGACTGGACTAGAACCTATAAAGTATAGGTTCCAGGCCCATTTCTGCCTAAGTCACAGTAAAACTCAAAGGCACAACATCCTGGCACGCAGCTCTCTCACTTGAAAAATGGATAGGTTGGACTAAATCATGCATAATTTACAGTGCTGTTATTCCAAGAAAGAGAGATGAGGAATAGTTAGTACAGAGAAAAAGACCTGGCTGAGTTCATCTCAATCTGTTCTGGTCAGTCCCTACATTCAGCAGCACAGAGAATCATTTTCACCAAACTGCACTTTCAAATGGTACAGCTGCACTTTGAAAGTGATCCCTTTCAAATGGTGCAGCTGCACTTTTTCTGAGAACAGGGCCCCCAGTTTTCTAAGGCCCTATGACCCAGAAAAGAATATAAACCACTGCCTGGGAATTTAAAAGTTACAACAGGTGATGGGCTTTCTGAGAATCTCCTCAACTAAGAACAAGAAGTAAAGCCAAGGTAGGGAATACCAGTCCCCACTGTCCCTCTCATCTGCTCCTCACCTGTAGGGTGCTTTGAGGCCCGTGAAGTCAGGTTTAACTGTGATCACACCATTGCTGTCCACTTTCAGAGTACAGAGGACATGTTCATACTTCTTATAGCCAAGCCTAGAAATCAGGAAATCAACACCAAGGATCACTGGTCCTTCAAGGAAAGAGGAAGAAACAGCCTGCTTCAGGGGAGGGGACAGAGGCTACAGTGAGAACTACCACAGTAAAAGACTTTCTTCTGAGTACAGCTAAGAAGAAAGGGAAGAAAACGTCCCTCCCTCCCATAGGCCCTGGGAGGAGGGTACAGAAAGGCAGTGGCTAGTGAGAGGATGAGGATCTGAGTTGGCAGGGAAATGTGTCACTCACTTTCCATAGGGCCCCAGGTCTGCCATGATGTACATGGTCTGAAGAGGGGTGTTAATTACATGGCTGTTCCTGACAAACTCCTCTGACGGTTCCCAGGTGACGATGCGTGACTTGAGGATGCCGCCCTCCCTGGGAAACACCACAGGAAGGGTCATTTCTCTGGCACCCCCTGAAGAGCCTGACCAGAGGGAACACACCCCAGTGGAGGTCCACTGCAGGATGGGATGCTTGAGTTGGTGGACATACTATATTTTAAAAGCCAAAATACTTAGCAAACAGAGATGATACCCCTTCCCTCTCTATGGAGCATTTTGGAAAAATATCCACATGAAGGGTGAGGAAGACATTTTACATCTTTATATTGATTTTTTAAATTAATTATAAAGTAATACCTGCATACTGTATATCACCACTGATAAAAAATTCCAAACTTTCTAAGTTTAAAAAATAAAAAGCTCCAGTCAGTGAACTTACTGAGAACTCTGTCATGGAGGGACCACAAGGGCCCCCTCCCACTGCCCTATAATACTTGTACTCACATCCCTCTTCTGTCCTGCCGTCGCCGCCTGACATTTGCCATTCGTTCAACCAAGAATGATGGGACCTCACTGGCTGCAGTGGTCATTTTCTGACAGTGCTGAGAATAGAGAGGAGCCCTATGTGAGCCACCTCATCAGGGCCACATGGGGCTGAATACTTATAGGAAAGTCTCCCTTCTGAAAAACTCCTCCAGGACCTGAGCCTAACCGGCAGAATCACAATAGCTGTTAATGGGGGGAACAGTGGCACAAACAACCCAAGAAGAAACTGCCACATCTTGGACTGCCCTAGGATTTGAGAAAAGATTTATAATAATATTAAAAACAGTCTAAATTCCCTGAACACAAAAAGTTACTTTGCCTAGTAGATGCAGAAATTAACTAGGTATTTGGAAAATGCCAAGTGGGATACAGCATTTTATGGAAAATGCTCCCATGATAACTGAATGCTAACTGCATTTTTATTTGCCTTTCCAAAACAGACAACTCAAATTTTATATGCTAACAACCCACAGCTCTCCTACTGAAAACATGCCAATCTTTCAAGACATTCATGAAACACCTACTCCTTCAGATTCACAGTATCAAAGACAAAATCAGAAAATATAAGCTCTACCCTTGAGGAGTTTAAAATCTTACCGACAGGACACAACATATGCAGTGGATGAAGTAACTGTAAAATAAATCCACAAGAGCATGGTGGTAAAGGCAAATTGAGGACATAAGCCATTCTTATAGGTGTGCTGAATTCCTCTCCAAACCTAGATCTTCAGAGTTTGGGCTGAATCCCCTGACAAACTGCATCTAGCTTATTCTAGACTACACCACCTGTCTTATCTCATGATGATACACGGAGGAAATCAAATCCAGGGGCTACTTCTCCTGGTATGCACACTGCACCCGTCCCAGACCCTGCACCAAGCAAAGAGGGAACAGCAGCCACATGAATTACAAATCATGCCTGCTTTTGTCCAGCTTGGCTGCCAGCAGCTTACAGCAGTTTCTAGACAAGCTACCTGCCTCCCTTTTATAGGCTTCTTATTTGACATACAGAACCCAATGAGGCCAGAAAACCAGGGAAGGCAAAGAAGGAAACTATGGGACCTCGGAAAGAGTAATACCTCCTCCAAATTGGTGTATCTATCAGAGTCGGTGTAGGTAAAGATTCGGCGATTCTTCCTGCCACCTGAATTCTCCAGCTTCAGGATCTCTTGATGATACTGATGATCCAAAGGACTCTGGCAAGCTGCTTCATTTTGGTAGACATCTACTTCAAACTGAGGTCACCACAAGGAAACAGAGACATACTAAGAATACTTCAAATTTTTGTTCTTCTAACTGCTTAATCAAATAAGTTCTACAGAGCTGACTCTATTTGACACGTTTTCATAACCAACTCTAACAGAGGGCAAGGGATCCCAGGTTGTTAGAGCTAAAAGGAACCAGAGCAAGGGTCTAATCCAGCTCTACTATTACAGATGGCACAAAGCCCTGAGGTGAAAAGTCCCCTTATTCAGGATCATAAAACTGAGTAATGACACTGTATTATATTGCCTCTATAAACACAATAGGGGAAAGTATTAACTGTTATAAACTTTCTGGAAATCAGTTTGGCAGTATCTATCACCAGCCAAGTGGGGGTAGACCAGGAAAAGGTAGAGTGAGCAGACAAGAGACACTGGCTTACCTGGCTAAAGAGCTTCTCTTGCCACCCAATCACAACCTCCTCCTCTTCATCTTCATCCAGGCGGTGTCCACCTCCAAAGACAACAGGGTAAGTCAAATGCTTGAGCCAAACCAGGCTCACTTCTTGCTCTGTGACTAATAATAACCAAAGTCCTTACTCTCACATTTACGACAAAACCAGCTGGAGTTCAGTAATTTATTGGGCACTCAATCTAGACCAAAGCTAGAGAGGCTGTGGATATATTCCACACTATATGAAAATTAGTTGGAGTCGAAGCCAAGATTGGGACTCAAGAAGTCTTAATCATTTCTAATTTGTATAAAAGGTAGTCCTGCCTTCCAGAAAATATTTAACGTACTTGTTAGGAACTAAAATTTAGCCAGCCCTTCCTCAATCCCAATTGTCTGCATTTGCTAGAAAAGAACCCTGACATTTTTTACTATTCTTGAAGCCATATATATCCAATCATAAACACAACAAGTTAGGAGACCAAGTGTCAGGAGAGTAGAGAAGGCCAAAAAGTGATTTTGTAAAGAACCAAATCAAATACACTTCTGGCTTAGTATGCCTTTTTCAGGGATTCATGCTTCACAACCCACCAGCCCACACTCTTACCCAGAAATATGAATAGAAAGAGAAACAACAAAAACATAGACTAGTGTGCTAAAAACAGTACCTTGTTCTCTCTTCCTCACTCTTTGGCTTTCAGATAAGGAAAGCCACAGATTACCATTTATGTTTATATACACGTTTTTCAAGCAGTCTCCAATTTTTTTTTTTTTGTATCAAAATATTAAGGAGGTACAATGCTTTGTTACATGGATAGCTCTTTGTAATGCTTGAGTCAGGGCTGTAAGTGTGCCAATCACACGATCCAATCTTAAAATTGGTTTTTAAAGTGTTTGCATGTGTATTTAGAGTTTGGAGCATATTTTCTCTTAGACAAAAAATGCCACAATGATATTTAGGTCGCCAGCCAAATTTACAGCATATTAAAAGTATGGTATTTGTTCTTTCACTATATTTGGCCACAACTGTATCAGTATCTTGACAGTAGGAATCTCGTCTTAATCAATTTGCAGACACAACATAAAGCTGTAGTTATGACTGCCCGGGTTCAAATCCTGGCTCCAACATCTATCAGTTGTGCAACCTTAGGCAAAGAACTCAACCTCTTTATACCTCCCATTCTTTCTCTGAAAAAGGTGCAGGTTTCTCTTAAGACCACAGACCTGGGTCTACTCTGCCTTAAGAGTAACTCTACTGCCCTAAGCCTTTCCTCAAAATCCTCAGGGGGCAGCATCACCACCAAAACACCCACTGGCAATTGGCTGAGGCCTGAAAGTGGCCAAGTCTATGAGGTCTGTCCCGGACTGGGCAGCAGGCTGATAATGAAGAAAGTTGCCTGATGTGATTCTTTGAAGGTGAACTCTGTCAAGGAAAGAGAAGGCCAAAGTATGCGTTACAAGACACAATCAGGAGATGCACACAAAGCAAGGACGGGGGAAACAAAACACAGAGGAGGTGGGGTTGCCAAGGTGTGCTGGGGCAGCCAACAGAGGTGGGTGGGGCGCAGGGTTTCAAAGGGAAGGGTGGGTGAGGGGACGTACTGGAGACACAGGGCTCTGAGGAATTTGGAAGCGACAAGGACCTGAAAGGACGTGGGTGGTTACAGAAGGTGCGCTCATCCCGTAAGGATACGAGTAGTGTCTAGAGATGCAGAGAGACCGGAGAGAGGAAAGGGTCCGGTTTGTAAGCGGAAGTGAGAGCCTCAGAACAGAGGTTCAGGCTCGAATTATCTGAGGGCATAAAAGCATAGGGGGCTGTGCAACTACCGGAGGCGCAAGTTGCGCACGGGGTCCCGGGAACGGTATACGGCCTCTCCAGCATCAGCGCTCCAGACGGCCTCCGCCATGATGGCTGCGACGCGACGTGCCACGACGGCGCCGGAAAGCGCACCGCCCCGGTTCCCCGGGCAACCGAGACGCTGGATTCCTGCGGCATTAGAGGTGCTGCGCGCGCAACCTGCAGTCCCACCGCGGTGCTGCAAGCGCTGTTACTCATTTTGTGCAGATGAAGCCCGGGCAAAGCACCCAAATGCGTCCCAAGTCCTGCCGGTCACTGCTCACCATGAGTGCAAGCAAAGCTCACTCACACCCAAGGCAGGACTTGGCTTGATGCGCTGTACAAAAGAGAAAACAGACACAGCTACAGCCCACTTCATTTAGTTGCAGACATGGTGGTAAGGACCAGAATCAGATGACCTGAGTCCTCGACCTCTACTTTTCCCACCCTGCCACACCACCTTCCACTGACTGCATGAAGTTTTCATGGACGTGAGTGAAGAATGCACCCATTATTCCTAAAGAAGTCAGGGAAGGTAATGGCCCTTGTCCAGACATGAAAATATATTTTTTAAAGAAAAAAAAAAGTCAAAAGATTTATTAGTCATTGTGTTGGTATTCAGTGAGCCAGAAAAAGCAAGG
Organism: Galagoides demidoff; assembly: GCA_963574575.1. Taxonomy (NCBI): domain Eukaryota; kingdom Metazoa; phylum Chordata; class Mammalia; order Primates; family Galagidae; genus Galagoides; species Galagoides demidoff. Next base: position 9,184 of record CAUYQV010008336.1, read on the forward strand.
AGCTAACAGAAAGGAAGGAAAAAAATGTTACTGAATTGGTTTTTCTCCTCTGTGTGTGTTAGTTCTGGATTATTGAGCCACTCTAAATACTACACTGGCTACTGAAAGAGCAACAAAGTGACATTCACAAGTCACGCTTCACTGGACTATTAAAGGAAGGACATGCCATAACCTCAAGTCTGGCTCCCTGGCCCGTTGGGGTTGTCAACATTTAACATCGTTACTCCCCCAACAGAGTACACATTGTACCCTGAACTCTAGAATCTCATGCCAGTTTGATTATATTGCATTGGAAGCCCTGGGTGCCATAGTTGCTAGCTGTGTAATACCAAGGACTCATCCTAAACATCACTGCTTGTTTAGGATCTAATACAGCCTGACACTTTGTTTGCGTTGTCCCTAATCCTCATAGAAATCCTTCAAGAAGCTACTTTTTAATTCCCACTTAGCAGACGACATTAGTGAAGTCCAGAGGTTAAAGGACTTCCTAGGGTTGTGCTGTGTAGTTAGATGTAAAAGCACTGGGATTTCAACCCAGGTTCATTTGTCTTTTGACGATTAACCACTTTCCACTCTGCCTCACAGCCTCTCACCTACTAGTTTATTCCATAAGACCACAATTTCCAAACTTGGAAATAATTATTTCAACAGATATAACAGCAGGAAGAATACTAGCTCTCACTGCATACCTACTGCAATAGCAAAAAATTTTTAAGTAGACCATACCAAATGTTGACAAGTATATGGAACTATTGCTCATCAGAATGCAAATTAGCACAGCCACTTTGGGAAGCTGGAAATTTCTTATAAAATGGAACATTTGTGTACCATATGATCCAGCAATCCCACTCCCACTTGAGGGAAATTACAACATATGTTCACACAAAAACCTGTATGTGAATATGCTTATCTACTATGTTCATAATAGTAAAAATGGGAAACAGCTGGAATATCCATCAACATGTTAACGTTTAAGCAAATTGTATGATATCTGCACAACGAAATAATACTCCATAATAGAAGCAAAGTAACTACTGACCCATAAAACCACATGGATCAACTTCAGAATCATTATGGTAACTTAAGGAAACCAGACACAAAAGACTATACATTGTACAATATCTTTTGTATGACATTCTTAAAAAGGAAAAACTATAGAGAAGGAAAATAGATCAGTGGTTCTCAGAAATTGGGTTTGTGGGTAGGGATTCACTATAAAGGAGCAATGTGAGGGCGTTTTAGGAGTGATGGGACTGTTTTATATAGATTCTGTGGTGGTGGTACACAACTCACATTAACATTTTTTAAAGCCTATAAAAGTATGTATCACAATGAGTGGATTTTACTCCATGTAAGTTTTAAACTGTTTTTCCAGGTTGTGAGAGGTACTTACAATGGAATGCAGACTATGACAATTTAATCTTTGTTCCAAATGAATCACCTTGAAGATCCTCCTCTGTGATGAAGAATGTCACCAAACTAAGTAACTTTGGAAAATATTTGTTTTGGTTCGGCACCTGTGGCTCAAGTGGCTAAGGCACCAGCCATGTACACCCAAGGTGGCGGGTTCAAATCCAGCCCGGGGCCCGCCAGACAACAATGATGGCTGCAACCAAAAAATAGCCAGGTGTTGTGGTGGGCGCCTGTGGTCCCAGCTACTTGGGAGGCGGAGGCAGGAGACTCGCTTGAGCCCAGGAGTTGGAGGTTGCTGTGAGCTGTGATGCCTCGGCACTCTACCCAGGAGGACAGCTTGAGGCTCTGTCTCAAAAAAAAAAAAAAAAAAGAAAATATTTGTTTAGACTGGAAGCAGAAGGCTAAAGACAGAAAAAGCACGGTGCACAAACATTGTACTCTAGTTAGTAAATTTGTTTCTCCTTGGGGTTGGGTTAGCAATTATGAAATTACTTTATATACATACCAGGGATGAACAAAATAAGTAAATGTACTGTAGATGATGAGAGCCATTTGTCTGTCTGAGAAATTTACAAATAAGGAAAGGGATGAAGGCAAGACCAGACTCAGTGTTGCTAGACCAGAGGCCAAGGTTAGCAGTAAAATCTCATGGGTAGTTTAAAATACAGTAGAACCTCCATAGTTGACCACCTCCTACATTGACCACCTCCTTAAGTTGACCTAATGTGTGCGGACTGGACATGTACCACATGTACATATTAATACAGTAGACCTAGTTCCTGATGTTAACCACTCTGTATGTTGACCAGTTTGTTACAGTCCCTTGGGTGGCCAACTTACAGATTCTACTGTATATCTATAAAGACAGAGTCAGAAATGAGTATACATGTATATATGTATTCTTGAGTTAGTATCCATGTATATAGTTCCTAACTCTGTCCACTGAGAGAGCCTAGAAGCAGTCATTCCCCAGTAGAAATGAGCACATCGGTACCCAGACCTTAGTTTCTTTCTTTTGTTGTTATTGTTGAGACAGAGTCTCACTATGTTGCCTTTGTTAGAGTGCCATGGCATTACAGCTCACAGCAACCTCAAACTCTTGGGCTTAAGTGATTCTCATGCCTAAGCCTCCCAAGCAGCTGTGACCACAGGCACCCACCACAACGCCAGGCTATTTTTTGTTGCAGTTGTCACTGTTTTTAGCTGGCCCGGGTCAGGTTCAAACCTTCCACCCTCAGTGTATGTGGCTGGTGCCATAACCACTGTGCTGCGGGCACTGAGCCCAGAGCTCGGATTCTGAATACCTGCTCATCAGGTCTCCTTGAAGAACTGAATGATTCCTAGGGAAGAAGCAGGTTGGAACCTCTTAGATACCTCTTGGGTAGGTAGCTCCCATTAGCCAAGGACAATACTGATATGGGTGCCGGTGTGTGCTGTTGACAGTCAAAATGCTCAGTAGCTGATAAAGAGGATCTGCTTAGGGCACCAGCAGCATCTGCTACAAGTACATTTGGGGGAGGTGATTGGTGTTTTGGTGAAACACCAGATGGAACTGGGGCTGAACCCATGCCAATACTCAGGGCACCAAGAGAGTCAGTGTCCCCACCTCTTCCTAGTCCCCTTCCAGGCAGTGTGCCAACAGGCAGAACAGGTGAGACTACAGGATTTACTGCACTGACATTACCAGAGTCAGTAGGAGAATAAAACAGGTCAGCAATGCCCAGAAGCTCAGCCTGCGGGGCAGTTTGCTTGTATGTCCTAGCCAGATCTCAAACATCTTTTCCCAAGAAATATACCAAGCCTCTGATAATTAATTGCTCTTATCTTGAACAGCCCCGTTTTCCTGAAGTGTATCCCAACAGGTTAGCCCAGGTATCAAGTGAAGTGTCAGGACGTGAGGCAATAGCAATGTTCTCCATAGTAGGACCCTGGTCGTACTGGCTCCCATAGCTCTCCCCCTCCAAGAAAAGCTTTCCATTTTTTAGAAATACAGGAACTTTGCTGTCCAGCTTCCATGCCTCTCCCTTTCTTGGTATTCTTCTGGAAATCACAAAGAAATTAATCTCTTCAACAAATTCCAATAAGCTGGCCTGCTCCTTTCTTGTTTCCAGAACTTTCTACCAAATATAGGATTCTTTCAAGTTCAATCTCATTACAGCCACTGATGTTCTCCAAATCATCAGTGTCTATATTCATATCTACACAATAATTTCGAGTCAAGGTTTTGGCTATTGTCTCAAGAAAAAATCATTTAAGGGCAGCACCTGTGGCCCAAAGGCATAGGGCGCCAGCCCCATATGCAGGAGGTGGCAGGTTCAAACCCGGCCTGGCCAAAAACCACAAAAAAAGAAAAAAATCATTTGGCTACAGCTATTAGACTTGAATAGAGATGAAATGAGGTGTGATTCAAATTGGGTTTTTTGTTGTTGTTGTTTTGGTTTGGTTTTTTGAGATAGGATTTTGTGCTGTTACCCAGGCTGGAGTTCAGTGGCATTATGATAGCTCTCTGCAGCCTCAAATTTCTGGGTTCAAGCAGTCCTCCTACCGTGTTTCCCCGAAAATCAGACCTACCCCCAAAATAAGCCCTAGCAGGATTTCTATGCATTTGTTAAATATAAACCCCCACCGGACAATATGACCTAGTGATGGGCGTGGTTATGCAGATACATATGCATTTCAGTGCAGAGCGGTAAGGAAGACTGGAATACCTTTTATCTGCCACAGCTCCTTTCTCCCAGCCCTTTGCACTTGTGTGGGTGCACATGTGGTAACCGTGGTCACAGGAATCCTATTGCACACGTGTGAATGGCTAGGGGAAAGGAGTTCATGCATCACACTAGCACTAGCCCCACCAACAAGGTCGGCTCCCCCTGCCAGGTTCCAGAAGAACATGACTTAACTGTATTTGAATAAATGTATATTGTTGTATTATACATTGTTGTAACCCAGCCCTCTTTCCCCTGCCCACTCCTGTTCCCCAGCCCTCCCCTGATCCCCCCACCCTCTCCAGCCCATTTCCCTCCTCCTCCCTTTTCCCCCTAGAGTCGACTCCAGGAATAAGGCAAGTCCCTCCTCCCCCCAAGGTGGCCGAGAACACGTTCCCAGGCCCCCTTCTTCCTCCTAGAGTGCCAAGAACAAGCTTCAGGTACAAGGAAAAAAGTCCCAAGTTTCACAAACCCCCCAAGTTCTCAGTAGATGAACAATGGTGGAAAACTCACTGAGACTTAATTAATTACTGTTGTATAACCATAACCATTGTGATATAAA
>CAUYQV010008337.1:0-13055 GCA_963574575.1 Galagoides demidoff
TAGATTCAATGCAATCCTCATTAAACTTCCTATGTCATTTTTTACAGATCTAGTAAAAACAGTTCTATGCTTCATACAGAACCAGAAAAGATCCTGAATAGCCAACACAAACTTACATAATAAGAACAAAGTGGAAAGCATTACTTTTCCAGACCTCAAGCTATACTATAGTAACCCAAACAGCATGGTACTGGCAACAAACAAACAAAAAACAGAGACATAGGCTTATGGATCAGAACAGAGAATCTAGAGATGAAACCCTCCTTATGTTTCCATATGACGTTTGATAACATCAGACAAAAACATACACTGGGGAAAAGAATTTCTGTTCAGTAAATGGTGCTCAGAAAACTGGATAACCACATGTGAAAGACTGAAATAGGATCTGTGTCTACAGCCATGCCACCCTGAATGTGCCTGATCTCATCTGAAGTAGGATCCGAACCTCTCACCACTCACAAAATTAATTCATGATGGATGAAAGACTTAAACCTAAGGCAGGAAACTATAAGAATTCTAAGAAAAAATGTTCGGAAAACTTTTGTAGGTATCAGTCTAAGGAAAAAATTTATGAAGAAGACCCCAAAAGCAATCACAGCAACACAGAAGTAAAGAAATGGGAACTGATCAAATTAAAAAGTTTCTGCACAGCCAAGGACACAATCAATAGAGTAAATAGATAACCTACAGAATGGGGGGGCAGGGAGTCTGCATACTATACATCTGGTAAAGGGCTAATAATCAGAACTCAAGCAAATTGGTAAGAAAAAAAATCAGACAACCTTGTTAAAAAGTGGGCAGAAGACATAAGCAGAAACTTTTCAAAGGAAGATAGTGTAATGGCTAATAAACACATGAAAAAAATGCTCAACATCTCTAATCATCAGAGAAATGCAAATCAAAACTAGAATGAAATATCTTACTCCAGTGAGAATGGCTGATATCAAAAAGTCCCAAACCATAGATGCTGGTGTGGATGCAGAGAGAAAGGAACATTCATTCACTGTTGGTGGGACTTCAAACTAGCACAACCTCTATGAAAAGTAGTATGGAGATACCTCAGAGAAATAAAAATTAGACCTACCTTTTGATCCAGAATCCCACTTCTAGGTATCTACCCAAAGGGAAAAAAAGACAGTTCATCAAAAAGACCCTTGCGCTCAAATGTTTATAGCAGCACAATCTACAATTGCAAAAATATGGAAACAACCCAAGCACCCATCAATATATAAATGAATTAAAAAGATGTGGTCTATGTATACCATGAAGTACTATTCAGCCATAAAAAAGAACGATGAGCTAGTATGCTTTATAACAATCTGATGAGAACTAGAGACCATTCTCCTAAGTGAAGTGCCACAAGCATGAAAAAACAAGTACCATGTGTACTCAATACTATATTATGTGCACATATGGAAATAAAACTCAACAGAAATCAAAAAGGTGGAAGAAGGGAGGAATAGTTGGGTAAATTCACATCTACTGGTGCTTTGCATACATTCTGGGTGAAGGGCACACTATGACTTCGACTTAAAATGTACAAAAGCGACTTATGCAATCAAATGTGTGTACCCCTGTAATACTCTAAAATTAAAGAAAAGAAATACAACAAACAAAAAATACTTAAAAGAAGTTGAAAAAAAAAGATGCCAGAAAAAGAGGAAAAAGAACAAATGACAGAATAGATGGAAAATAAAAAACAGAGTGACTCAGCAAAAACCCTTAGCCTTGCACAGTTTTTGTTTTCACATCACCACTCAGCCCCCAATATCTAGGGTCTAAAATGTCTCGCTCTCTTCCAAAGCCTGTTCCTGTACATTTTCCAAGTCCTTTTCTTTTGACTCCCAAGTATCTAATGCTTTGACTCACCAGATCTGACCCACTTTCATTATTTCCCACTCAGAGTGAGTCCCTCTCCCTCTGGAGTGCACCTGAGTTGATGTTAACTGTGTTCCACCACTATAAGGACTCCTCTGTGTTATCTTTTCTTCTGCTCAGTCCCTGACTGGCTCTCAGCTCCATTGTGGGCTCCAGAAACTACTAATCTTATCCGTTTATTTTTTTCTATTTACATGTTAATTGGTCTCTATTTCCTTAGTATGTGGTAGGATGGTTGATTTTATTTTCTTTCTTTTATTGAATTCCATTTTTTGAATGTGGGTTCAGTCTTAGTTAGCCATCAATTATCTACAGGAATCCTTCCTGTTTTCCTCCTCACTTCCAATTTATTTTTTAATCATGGGTAAGGTGACTTCCTCCTCTGCTGCAGCTTTGTTATGGAGATAAACAGCACCTTTGATGCAGACTTTAATGGACAACGTCTCAATCCTCATCTTACTTGATGTGTCTGTGCTCAGATATTTTTTGCTATATTTCTCACTTCTTGAAACACTTTTTTTCCTTCAGATTCTTTGATGTCTAAAGAGTTCCTGTTTTTACTTCTATTTGGCTGCTTCTTCTTCTTTGAGAACTTTTTTCTTTTGTTTACCTCTATCTGATTCAGGGCTCTGTCCAAACTCTTTTTCTCACTCTAAATATGCTCGTTTCCTTTCATAACTTAACTTTTCATTTCTATAGTAATGATTCTCAAAATATTTTTTTAAACCAAGATCTTAAGTCCAAACCTCAAACTATGTATTTCACTGCCTATTTTATATTCCAAGGACACTCCAAACTCATCATATTGCAAACTAAATTCATTACCAGCTAAGCCTTCACTCTTCCCGATCCTATTCTTCTTAAACACTGAAATCAATTATTGATCACTAACCATATGATTACCGAAATTCAAAACCTGGCAATTGCTCCTGCTTCTTCCACACCCTTCCTGAGTGTCCTGATCTCCTTGTTATCTGATGACTCTGCTTATTTGTGGCATTTACTGTTACCACTACCTTAGTTCCAGTCTTTGTCATCTCTCCTCTGGATTATTTCACCATCTTCTATCTTGCTGACAACAATCATCTCCCTCTTCCAATCAGTTACTCATAGTGCAATCAGTAAATTTTCTAAACTCTAACTTAATCATGCCTCTCAACTCTTTAACATTTTCAAGACTCAATATGCCCTTGGGATAAGATCTAACTACTTAATGTGGCTTACAAAGTCAATAATACAGCTAGCTCCTCTCTGCTATTCCAGCCTTCTACCTCACTACTCTTTCACTTCACACTGTTCATTTCAGTCGTGTTGAACTTTGTCTGACGTTTATGAACAATTTGAGAACTTGGCTCATACTGCTCCTCCTTTTCCCATGGCTAACTCCTTTTAGGACTCATCTTAAATTGTCCTCTTGATGCCTCTGTGATCCCTTCACTGGCTTAAGAATAAGTTAGGGTCCTTTTGATCCCATTACAGGTGTACCTGGTACTTATTCCTCTCATAGATCTTTTTGTGCTGTAATTGAAGCTTGATTACAAGTCTGTTTTTGTATTAGATGATGAGCTATTTGAGAGAAGAGATGTCTTCCCTGACTTATCATTATCACCTACTGTACAGCCTGGTAAATAATAAGTCTTCAATGAATAACCATTGAATAAATAAATACAAATGAATAACTTACACTTAAATGTTTATTCCCAGGTTGCTAACCTCATCTATTGATAATTCTCATCATAAAATTTTAAAGTGTGCACATTATTCTCACATGGGCATGATTCTAAGACTTATAAAATTCCCAATGTGAATAAAATTCAAACGTGTCTTTATTATTTTTAACTGAAAGGCTTTCAAATCCCTTAAAGTAGCAAGTATATATTATTTCCAAATGAAAGTGGAACCTTACTAACTTCTGTTTTGTAGATTATAAACATAGGTTGTACTTGTTGAGTACTGACTATGTGTCAATCAGTGGGAGAGCTTTGCATGTATTAAGTGATGGGACCCCACAATTACCCAATGAAATTTCTACTGTTCCATTTCATAGATGACAAACTGAAGCATGATTTGGCTTAGTAACTTTCCCAAAGTTGAATAGCTAGCAAGCAGAGCTGGGATTTGAACCCAGGTTGACTAAGCTGCAGAATGCTACTAAGCACTATGGTTATCTTCATTTGCGTGAATGCTTGTTAGCCTTGGGTTTATTTCCCAATCTTTATTATGCTTACATATGCATAAATGTGAAGTGGACTTCATTTAGACTCTATAAAACCAACTCAGAATTAACTTTCTCCTTCAAAACTAAAAGCATAAATATACCTATTTTTATTGAAAAATATAGCATGCCTCCACATATGTGCACTTTTTTCCCATAAATTTGAGGAAGCATGCATATAGCACTAAATTTCCGTCCTAAGTCTCAGGATCAACTACATAATTTGCAGGGCCTAGTAGAAAATGAAAATACAAGGTCTTTGTTCCAAAATTATTAAGAATTTCAAGGCATTGACAACAGAGCATAAACCAAACAGGGGGCCCTTCTAAAAACAAGGTCCTTTGTGGCTGCCCAAAAAGCATGCCCGTGAAGCCAGCTCCACAGAGTCTGCTTTCTAAGAGGCACCGAACAACCATTGCACTTGACACTCACTTGAGTACAATGCTGCATAACTTTTCTGTATGTAAAACTAAGAGTTTTACCCTCAGCTTTAAAATACCTTTATATCAAGAGCAATGCTTACTAGCATTATCAGAGTACAGAAGTTTTATAATCGATGAGATAAACTAGCATATGTAAAGTATCTATGTGTTTTACCAACCATTCTACCTATGAATAAACAGACTGAAAGATATTAAGTAACTTCTACAAAGCTACTCAGCTAGTAAATTGAGGAATTGCTAGTTAAGCCAAGAGCCACCTGCCTCCAAAGCCCAGGGTTTTTCCATTATGCCATGCTGTTGCTTCTGCAGCAATGGAAAAAAAGTACAATCAGTCATGGACTAATAGGTTGAATTATGAGACATTTAGTCTTTGCCCTAAGCAAATACAAGTTTACTCTTGTTTTCTCTGTGTGTCTGGACTGTTAATCCCAGATTCTTCAAAAAACGGGCCTGTATGTGAAAGACCATATATGATTTCAAAAAGAATGAGACTATCTTCTGAGGTTGGTGAGATCTCTACTGGGAGTGCTGTCATGGTCACTCAAATATCAGGAGCATATGCAGTCTATTAGGAATTACAAGGCCAGCTGTTGTTTTATATCATTAGATTCTTGCAACCAACTGGGAAAAATCTACTTCTGCCAAGAGGCAAGGCTCCAGGCTCTGCAACAAATATCAATTCCAATTTGGTTGAAGTTGTACAGGGTTATTATTTTTTTTTTCTGTCTCTCCCATGGTTCCAGAAGTGATTCTCTGCACATTGGTTGGAGCTCAACCTGAAGTATGTCACATTTTCCATCTAGATTGAAGAAGATGTGCCTTTATTCATGCCCTCTAAAACAAAGCTGGGGTATATATTTTCCATCTAGATTGAAGATTGCATTAATTCACGCTCTTTAAACCAGAGCTGGGGCATAAAACTTGTCTGAGACTTGGAGCTAGGTACAGCACATGATTTGCAAAACCAATCATCTTGTCTTGGATAAGAGAAAAAAGAATTGTAATTTGCTATTCTCTCTTGTGAACAGTTATATTGTCCAGTCAAGATTATTAGCCATCTAGCAATTCACAAGTGGCTCTCCTTGGCAAAATTTGATTTTGAGCTTGACAGTAACTCTGATGATTTCATAACATTTTAGAATCATGAAGTGTTAGCATTGGAAGAGACCTGAGAGATCACATAATCAAATACCTCATTTTATAGATGAGGACACTGATGTGCAGAGATATTTCAACGTGGCTGAAATCATAAAGCCAGTATACAACCTGGCCCCCGAAATCTGAGCTCCTAATTCCAGGTTCATTCTCTTTCCATTCCTCTGTGGATGCCTTGTTTTATTTAGTTGACATGTCAAACCCCATTTGCCATTACTCTGCAGGCAGTTTCCAGTTCAGCAGGAAATTCTTTGAAATAGGAACAGTTAAATGAATCAAATTTTATTGAGCACATACTCACTGGGTTTAAAAAATATATTCAACACATAATTCAGTATGGTGCCATGTGCATAGGCAGCCTTCAATCATTCCTCTATTCTGTTATTCAGTCTGCAAATGCATACTGAGTGTGGAAAAAAAATAATAGGTGCTTATGAGTATGGAATTTGTGGTTCATTTCTACTAAGATAAATAAGACATAATCCTTCTCCTAAAGAAGCTTACAGCCCTGGCTTGGCACCTGTAGCACGGTAGTTACAGCCAGCCTGGGCCTCCTAAACAACAATGACATCTGCAACCAAAAATAGCTGGGTGTTGTGGTGGCCACCTATAGTCCCAGCTCTTTGGGGGGGGGCTAAGGCAAGAGAATTGCACAAGCCTAAGAGTTTGAGGTTGCTGTGAGCTGTGACACCATGGCACTCTACCAAGCGTGACATAGTGAGACTCTATCTCAACAACAAAAAAATAAAATAAAAATAAACACACAAAAAAATAAATAAATAAACAAAAACTTACAGCCCAGTACAACGGATATATAGGCAATTTAAACTATTGAACTATACATATGTGTGTGTGGGGGAGGGAATGTGTGCGTTTCTACATGAACTTTGGTCAAAGGCTACAATAAATGTGTAGCATGTGAAATCAAATAATGTTACCAACAGAATCATTATTTGCTTAATTCTATTGTGAGGACCAGGACCACAGTCCAAAGGAAAAGGGTGAACAGAGGCACAGAAACGTGAAGGGCCATGCTATATTCTGGGATCTTGGAGAAGGGCAGGTGTTCAGCAGGTGAGCAGAATGTAAAGGTGGAAAAACAAAACTACTGCGGACCCTGGAGGCTACTAAACATCAGACAAAGGAAAATAGACTTTGCCATGTACACAGTTGGAATGTTAAGGTCATATTGGGAATGGCAATGATCCATATCATACATTTGGGGATAGCGTAGAAGTTGTCCTGGAAAAGCAAGAGGACAGAGACAATCAGTAAATAATTACAAATTTACCTCTATCCAGGGTAAAGTAAATAATGCCATTTAATCATGTCCGATCATGCCACTTTCTCATTTAGGATCCTCAAATAGCTTCCTTTTGTTAATCTATAAAATCTAAAATATTCAGCCCTTCACCAAGTACTTGCCCCACACTCCATAGGCCTGCACAGAAACAAATCTAATAAAATGTGCATGTGTTTACGCTGGCTCATTGTTTCCAAGGTGCTTCCTGATACAGTGTTCCATTTGATTCTCACAATTGTCCTCTAAAGTAGACAGAGAAAGGTTAACATCTTCATTTTACAAATGGTAAAATAGAACCAGGGGCAAGATGGCCGACAGGTGCCAGCCTCCAACAGAAGCTCCGGTCCAGAGGGAAGGATAATGCCTGGAAAACACTCAATAATGTTGAAGATTGGGCGCCCAGCCGAAAGAGAAGAGTGATATCTGCAGGACACCTCTGCTGAGGCAAGTTGAGACTCCAAGAAGGGAATCTCCAGGTAGAAAAATGAAATGAACGTTTTTCACTGCCATTTTGAACTCTCAGTCCACCCTTCCTCCCCTACCCCCGCCTACAGAGACAGTGAGGTGGGGGCCCAAGAGCACAGTCCCCCACTCCTGTGGGACCAAGCGCCCAGTCCTGGCCCTGCAGCCAGAGACCTGTTAGAACCATGTGCATTCCCCGGGTACCACTGATCCCCACTCCCACAGCACGAGACCTGCAAGAGCTGTGTAAGTCCCATGGGTGGCAGCTGAATTCTCAGCTCTCAGAACCTGGGCTGGGCTGGCTCAGAACTGCTTGCTAGTCCCACGGAAGCCTGCTCAGTTCCCTGCTCCTGGCATCTGGGCCAGGAGGGTCCAGAACTGCTTGCTAGACCTGTGCATACCCCTCAGGTAGCTGCCAAGTTTCCCGCTTCCTGCACCCAGGTCAGGCAGGCCCAGAACTGCTTGCTAGACCCGCTGGTGGCTGTCGAATTGTCCCCTCTTGGTACCCAGGCCAGGCGGGCCTAGAACTGCTTGCTAGACCAGCAGGCAGCTGTCAAGTTCCCTGCTCCTGGCACCCACTCCAAACGGGTCCAGAACTGTTTGCTAGAACTGCATGCACCCCGTGGGCAGCCATCCAGTCCCCTGTTTCTGGCACCTGGGTCAGGCAGGCCCAGAACTGCCTGCTAGATCCATGGGTGACCTCCGAGTTCCCCGCCCTGGGCACCTAGGCCGGGAGGACCCAGAACTGCTTGCTAGACCCGTGCACAAACCACGGGTGGGCGCCAAGTTCCCCGCTCCTGGCACCGAGGTTGAGTGGGTCCAGAACTGCTTGCTAGACCTGCAGGTGGCCGCTGAGTTCCCCCATCTTGGCAACCAGGCCAGGCAGGCCTAGAACTGCTTGCTAGACCTGCCGGTGGCCGCCAAGTTCCCTGCTCCCAGCACCCACTCCAGATGGGTCCAGAACTGTTTACTAGAACTGCAGGCACCCTGTGGGCAGCCACCAAGTCCCCTGCTTCTGGCACCCAGGTTGGGCAGGCCCAGAACTGCCTGCTAGACCCGAGGGCAGCTGCCGAGTTCCCCCCTCTTGGCACCGTGGCCAGTCAGGCCTAGAACTGCTTGCTAGATCTGCAGCAGCCACCAAGTTCCCTGATCTGGGCACCCACTCCAGACGGGCCCAAAATTGTTTGCTAGAACCACACATGCCCTGTGGGTGGTACCGAGTCACCTGCTCCCAGCACCCAGACAGGGCAGGCCCAGAACTGCGTGCTAGACCTGTGTGTGACCCGGGGGCAGCTGCTGAGCTCCCTGTTCTGGCACTGGGCCAGGCAGGCCTAGAACTGCTTGCTAGACCTGCGGGCAGCTGCTGAGTTCCCCGCTCCCAGCACCCAGGCAGGGCAGGCCCAGAACTGCTTGCTAGACCCATGGGTGCCCAGCAGGTGGTGGCCGGGTCTCCTGATCCCGGCACCCCAGTTGGGCAGGCCCAGAACTGCGTGCTAGACCTGCAGGTGGCCACCAAGTTCCTTGCTCCCAGCACCCAGGCAGGGAGGGCCCAGAATTGCTTGTTAGACCCAGGGGCGCCTGGCTGGTGGCCATCAAGTTCCCTGCTTCTGGCGCTCAGTTTAGGCGGACCCAGAACTGCTTGCTAGATCTGCTTGCACCCTGCAGGCAGCCCAAGTTCCTGGCTCCTGGCACCCAAACTGGGTGGGTCCAGAACTACCTGCTAGAGCCATGTGCTCCCAGCATACCTGGATGGCAGTCCGAGAATTATGAGAGGACCACAATAGAACCTCAGTACCCCGAGGCAAAGAGCAGCAGCCACAGCAGCAGGAACAATAAGACTCACATCACTGAGACTCTTCAGGACAGACACACTCTGCCTCTCTGGGTGACCAGAGGAAGCCAGAACCTTCTCCTATGGCAGCCACTGACTGAACCCTTCTGATACAGATTCCAAACGTGTAAATTCAGCATGGAGTGGAATCAGTGGAAAAACTCTGGCAACTTGAATAACCAGAGTAGATCAACTCCCCCAAGGAAAAATGAGGCAGATGCAATTGAAGACCCCATCCATAAACAGATGGCTAAGATGTCAGAAATCAAGTTCGGAATGTGAATAGCAAATAAGATTAACAGAATGAAAGAAAGGAGGGAATTAGAATTTCAAGAAATTATTCAAAAGATGTTTCAAGAATTCAATGATTTCAAAGATAAAATGATCAAAGATTTTGAAACAATGAGGCAAGAGTTTGTAGCCCTCAAAGATCTGAAAAATACATAGAATCCCTTCGTAACAGAGTGGAATAGGCTGAAGAAAGGATCTCTGACATTGAAGACAAAGCTTTTGAATAAGCCCAAGAGCGCAAAGATGAAAAGAAATGTAGAGCAAAAAGAGATCTTTCTCTCAGAGAGCTCTTAGATAATTCAAAGAAAAATAATACTTGCCTTATAGGAATCCCTGAAGGCAACAAAGTTGCTTCACAAAACACAGAGGCTCTTCTTCATGAAATTATGAAAGAGAACTTTCCAGACATGCCAAGAGATTCTGAAATTCAGTAGCAGACAGTTTCAGAACCCCAACGTGACTCAACCCGAACAAGACATCCCCCAGGCACATCATAATTAACTTCACTAAAGTCAATATGAAAAAGAAAATTCTAAAAGCAGTTAGACTCAAGAAAACCATAACCTACAAGGGAAGAGTATTAGAATGACTGAAGATCTCACTGCTGAAACCTTTCAGGCTAGAAGAGGATGGTCATCGACTTTTAATCTCCTAAAACAAAATAACTTCCAATCCAAGATCCTGTATCCAGCTAAACTAAGTTTTATCTATGATGGAGAAATTAAATACTTTAATGACATTCACATGTTAAAGAAATTTTCCATAACTAAACCAGCTCTCCAGGAAATTCTCAAACCTATCCTCCGTAAAGACCAAAAATAACTTCCAATCCAAGATCCTGTATCCAGCTAAACTAAGTTTCATCTATGATGGAGAAATTAAATACTTTAACGACATTCACATGTTGAAGAAATTTTCCATAACTAAATCAGCTCTCCAGGAAATTCTCAAACTTATCCTCCATAAAGACCAGTGCAATCCTCCATCACAAAAGTAAACTCACTCAGAATCTTTTGATCAAATTCGAACTTCCACAATGGCAAAAGGTTTAAAAATGTCTACTGGACTTTTGAGCAAATCAATGCTCAATATTTTACCAGGCTTATCAATAATTTCAATCAATGTGAATGGCTTAAATTGTCCTCTAAAGAGGTACAGATTGGCTAACTGGATGCAGAAACTCAGACCAGACATCTGTTGTATTCAAGAATTACATCTTACTTTAAAAGATAAATGTAGACTCAGGGTGAAGGGATAGTCATCTATATTCCAGGCAAACAGAAAGCAGAAAAAAGCAGGTGTTGCAATTTTATTTGCAGATACAATAAGGTTTAAACCAACAAGAGTAAGCAAGGATAAGGATGGTCATTTTATATTTGTTACTGAGTATGATGAGATCTCAATTATCAATATCTATGCACTCAACCAGACTGCACCTCAGTTTATAAGAGATACTCTAACAGACATGAGCAACTTGAGAGCGCAGCTCCATCATAGTCAGATATTTTAACACTCCTTTGGCAGTGTTGGATAGATCCTCCAATAAGAGGCTTAGCAAAGAAATTTTAGATTTAAATTTAACTATCCAACTTTTGGACCTAACAGACATCTACAAAACATTTCATCCTAACAAAACTGAATACATATTTTTCTCACCAGTCCATGGAACATACTCCAAAATTGATCACATCTTAGGTCATAAGTCTAACCTCAGTAAATTTAAAAGAATAGAAATTATTCCATACATCTTCTCGAATCATCATGGAATAAAAGTGGAACTCAGTAACAACAGGAATCTGCAGACTCATACAAAACATGGAAGCTAAATAACCTTATGCTGAATGATAGATGTGTCAGAGAGGAGATCAAGAAGGAAATTATCAATTTTTTAGAACAAAACAGTAATGAAGATATGAGTTATCAGAACCTCTGGGATACCACATAGGCAGTCCTAAGAAGGAAATTTATAGCATTGGAAGCCTTCCTCAAGAGAATGGAAAGAGAGGAAGTTAACAACTTAATGGGACATCTCAAGCAACTGGAAAAGGAGGAACATTCCAATCCTAAATCCAGCAGAAGAAAAGAAATAACCAAAATTAAAGCAGAATTAAATGAAATTGAAAACAAAAGGATTATACAACAGATCAATAAATTAAAAAGTTGGCTTTTTGAAAAGGTCAATAAAATAGATAAACCTTTGGCCAACCTAACCAAGAAAAAAAGAGTAAAGTCTCTAATCTTGTCAATCAGAAACACTAAAGATGAAATAAAAATAGACCCTTTAGAAATTCCAAAAATCCTGAATGAATATTACAAGAAACTTTATTCCGAGAAATATGACAATCAGAAGGAAATCAACCAATCCTTGGAATCACACCACATTCCAAGACTTAGCCAGAAGGAAGTGGAAATGTTGAAAAGGCCTATATCAAGTTCGGAAATAGCACCAACTATACAAAATCTCCCTAAAAAGAAAAGCCCAAGACCAGATGGCTTCATGTCAGAATACCAAACCTTTAAAGAGGAACTAGTACATATATTACTCAACCTTTTCCAAAATATAGAAAAAGACAGAATACTACCCAACACATTAGAATGAATTCATAGATGAAGCAAGCATCACCTTGATCCCCAAATGGAAAAGACCCAACAAGAAAAGAAAAACTCAGGAATAAAAACAAAGCAGGAGGAATCCACTACCAGACCTCAGATTATACTATAAATCAATAGTGATCAAAACAGCATGGTACTGGCACAAAAACAGAGAGATAGATGTATGGAACAGAATAGAGAGCCAACAGATGAATCCAGCTACTTACTGTTACCTAATCTTTGACAAGCCAATTAAAAACACTGAGTGGGAAAAAGACCCCCTATTTAACAAATGGTGCTGGGTGAACTGACTGACAACCTGTAGAATACTGAAACTGGACCCACACCTTTCACCATTAACTAAGATAGACTCTCACTGGATTAAAGATTTAAACTTATGACACAAAATCATAAAAATACTAGAAGAAAGTGTAGGGAAAACACTTGGAAGAAATCGGCCTGGGAGAAAATTTTATGAGGAGGACGCCCCAGGCAATTGAAGCAACATCAAAAATACACTATTGGGACCTGATCAAACTAAAGAGCTTCTGCACAGCCAAGAACACAGTAAGTAAAGCAAGCAGACAGTCCTCAGAATGGGATTAAATATTTGCAGGTTATGTCTCCAACAAAGGTTTAATATCCAGAATCCATAGAGAACTCAAATGTATTAGCAAGAAGCAAATGAGTGATCCCATCTCCGGGTGGGCAAGGGACTTGAAGAGAAATTTCTCTAAAGAAGATAGGTGCATGGCCTACAGATATATGAAAAAATGCTCACCATCCTTAATCATCAGAGAAATGCAAATCAAAACTACTTTGAGATATCATCTAACCCCAGTGAGATTAGCCCATATCACAAAATCCCAAAACCAAAGATGCTGG
>CAUYQV010008344.1:0-23945 GCA_963574575.1 Galagoides demidoff
CGGGCGTTGTGGCGGGCGCCTGTGGTCCCAGCTACTTGGGAGGCGGAGGCAGGAGACTCGCTTGAGCCCAGGAGTTGGAGGTTGCTATGAGCTGTGATGCCATGGCACACTACCCAGGGGGATAGCTTGAGGCTCCGTCTCAAAAACAAACAAACAAACAAACAAAAAAAACTGTAGTCCAGAAAGAAAGAAGGAATAGGGGAGGGGGGAGGGTATTCGGTGGTACCTCACCTAATGTGCATAATACAATGATACATTTCAAAACTATGAAGAATAGAGTGTAGATGTCTTACCACAACAAATAAGCAAGCAAAGTGACGGTTACGTTAATCAGTTCAGTGTGAGCATTCCACACTGTCTATCAGTTCAGCACATTGTACCCCATATGCATTAATGTATATACAGTCATGATTTAATAAAGGAAAAATATAAGAAACTGTCAACCCCCCCAATCTAAACTCTAATAATTCTGTAGGCCATGATACCCCTCCTCCTACACTGGCAATCTCCAAATAGCTTGAAAGAGTAGCCCTGAGAGGGTGGCTGTGGGGAGGCAGCCGGGAGGTACTGAGCGGCCCTCCTTGCCTCCTGTAGGACACCATGTGCCCTTACGCAGCTGCTGGGAGTGGAGCCGTCCTTGGCAGTGAGCAGCCTCCTGTGTCTGCCGGCCAGGGATCCTTTCTATTCTTTCCTGATGTCTTTAAAATAAAAGGTGAGACTTTTATCCCTCAGCCTCCCTTGGCTCTTTCTGAATTCTTGTTGGTGCCACATGTATTTACAGAAATTTACATAATTATTTTATCGTGTAATGTATTTACAACTCTAGCAGGATCAAGATATATTTCACCTGAGCAAGAATTAGTCTCTTGGAGAATTAAATTCATCTAAAAAAAAAACATGTTCCTATGCTGCTTTAACATGTGTGTTCCTCTATAGGACTTCAGGAATAGCAATCCACTCCATTTTTATAAACATTGGATCGGGAATTTGGAGATGGCTCTTTATTAAGCAGGTCTCTAAATGAAGTTCATGTTTAAGGAAAAAAAAAGGACAATACTCTAAGATAATTGAATTTTCTATAAGGGTTTTAACCATCATTATGTGGGATTAAGTGCTATAAAAACTTCTAATTTTTAGATATGCTGCAGTTAAACCAATAGACTAAAACCAAGTTTGAATTATAGCTGTGGAACTGCATTATTCTAGAAATAATTCCAGCACAAATGCCATAAAAATGATGGTATCTTTTGATTTAGACTCCCCCCCAATTTCCTCTCAGATGGTTCTGATGACATTTCATAGCAATTCCAAGCTGAATTACACCTGATAAGATGCATTAGTCAAACATTTATTCACATGCTCAAGTCGATATTGATTGAAAATGTTTTACATTTCCTATCTGCTTTGTTAATAGTTTCAGGTTTCTTCCTGGCATGGCCTTCAGTCTGTGTTCTTGCTTTTTTCCTGTTTATCACGTCAATTGATCAGTCAAGGATTAGTTCCACCTGGTGTCATTCACTAGGCCTTTCTTTAACATTGCCCAGGGAAAGTTAACTCCTACCTGTCACATATTTAGTCACTCTCTGGGAATCCCATGGTCGCCAAGAATGAAGTTTAATTATTTAAAAGGGAAGAAGTCTCATACATGTGATGTGAAGTCACCCACAAAGAAGAGAGAATATTTGAGGACAGTAAAAAGAAACATGTAAAGAGAAGAAGTACATCTGCTAAATTTAAAAGGGATGAAATGTGAGGAGAGATAGATCAGTCAGACATCAGACTGTTTGATTATAGGGATGCTATCAAAGTTTCTTGATCTTATGCTAGCATGTTGTTAAATGTAGTTTGCTAATACTGTTGAGTGTTCTACAAAGTTGGGTAGAGACATGCCCAATGGGTTCTGTGTAAGTTCGTCTTAATATTTACCTTAGCTGTCACTTAGAGCCGGGCCTGCTCAGTCATAATTCTTGAGAAGTAAACCCCCATCCATCATCTGGAGATAATATTTTAATTATTTTCCTGCCATTTTTTTGGAGAACTATGTTAAATGATGACCCCTTGTGGTTTCTGTGAGTGTTGCACGCAGGGGTCCAGTTCACTGTCCCTCAGACCGTTGGAGGGCTGGACTGTAGGCCCAGTATGAGTTCGCTGCTAAGCAGGACAGGCAGCAGCAGCAAAAACACCCAGTAGGCCACATGTGGCCCGGGGGCCGTAGTTTGAGGAACCCTCTGGATCTTTTCCTGACCAATGGGTTTCTAGCTGAAGGAAGGGGCTTACTCCTGGAGGAGAGGTGGGCAACCTTGTTCCAGGCCTGCATTGTTGGGCAAGACTGGGCCTCAGGGGCTCTGCTTAAGTCTGAGCAGTTCTCTGGCCCTGGTGTAGGCGCGGGGCTGCTGCTAAGGGCCTCTTTAGAAGGAGGTACTTTCCCTTTGTTCTTGCCCTCTATTGTCGGGAGCTTGGGGTAGGCTGGCAGTCCTGCAGCACCCTGGGTGAGTCTAGAATAGGATGGAGAAAGCTTCCCCTCTGTCGCATGGGTGCATTTTCCTACCATTGTGGGGAAGCTTTGGCCCAAGTGAGGCATTGACTGGTTGACTGTCTTTTTGCCCATCAGCCCCTGTGTCAATTTCCCCTCTGCTTGTAATCTCCAGGTGAGACGGAGTAAGGCTTATACCCTCCAGGTGAGAGGGAGTAAGGCTCATAACCTCCAGGTGAGAAGGAGTAAGGCTCATACCCTCCAGGTAAGAAGGAGTGAGCCTTAGGGCCTCCTCCCCATCTCGGGCTCCAAAATAGCAATTCATTGGTGGGATCCATGATGACCAGCCCTGCACTTAGTTATTCCAAGCGGGCTCATCTCTGCATGACGTGGATGGAGTGAGAGGTCAGTGCTGAAGGCGGTACTGCAGGGGAAGCAGGGAGAGTGACCCAGAAGGGTGTTTCCAGAAGGGTATCAGGTAAGACTCAGAGGTGAGAGGGAATCATCAGACAGATGTGCAGCCAGCAGTGTCTGCATTAGAATATTTTTAGCTAGATTTGTTTAATGTCTATTTCCTATATCAGAAGAGTCCAGGGTGCCTCAGGTGTGTCTAGGCTCGAGGGCGCATACCAGCCTCTCCATGGGGTGGCAGAGAGGGCCACTTGCACACCTGGGTTCCCATCTTCCCAGTGACGAAGCTTCCCAGGGGACTGCTAAGATGATTGGTCCCAGCCAAGTGGGGTTGGGGTGTGGAGCTCTTGCCTTTACTAAGTTGGGAGTCTGTCCCTGAAATCCTCGCTCTGGTCGGGGCTTTGTGTTTCTGGGTGGATCAAAGCGGCACCTCATTATGGGCAGATGATGCCTATCAGGAGTTCTGTTGTGGAAAGTAGCAGGAGTGGGGAAGGGAAACTGTGAGAAGATAAAAAAAACTACCACTGCCATAGTCCACCCCAGCGACCTTACAGAACTAAAAGCCGGAAGGTCCTGAGGGTCTGTTTGTTTACACAACCTACTCGACTCACCTGTCTCACATTTTTGGTATTTTCTCTGATGAAAAACGTGGTCAAGAGAGTTCCCCTCATTAGCGTGTAAGCCACTCTTCATATCCAGGTGCAGGAGCCATTTCTCACCATGTAGTTTGGTCTTGATACTTGCAGTGTTCGTGCTTGAAGTCAATTAAATCCATTGGGGATTTATTTCTTTTGTTATTGTAGCAGTTTGGCCAGGGCTGGGTTTGAACCCTCACTCTCGGTATGTGGGGCTGGCACCCTACTCACTGAGCCACAGGCACCGCCCCCATTGGGGATTTCTAATGCACAGAGATCAGCAAGTCCTTGTCTTGGCTTGGTGTTTAGGGCCCATGACTGATATGTAGATGTGTCACCAGAAAAGAGGAAGCTGGAGGGTAATTGAATGTTCTTTTGTGTTTGAACCATCCTATTATTAACAGATATGCTAGTGCTGCGTGGCATGGAAAGCGAAAATTGATTGTCAACAAACTTGTAGTTTGGATGTTATTTTTCAGAATAAATTGCATGAAGAAAATGGTCTTTATGAGGGTGTTGATATATTTTTAATAGGAGCTCTCCATCCCTGATACAGTAAATTACAAATGTTTCCAAGGGAAAATGTTTCAGTAGGTTTATCATGTAAGTGGTTTCTGCTGGTTTTGGTAAATTGAGTTTCTTTCGTGCCAGGAAAATCTGAGAGCATTCACTAAGCGAGAGACGCACGACACCCTTTCCATCACTGAGATTTTAGGCTGTATGCTGTGTCATCATTTTTAATTACTTGGGGAAATTATGCACAAGAAAAACCACTAGTAAAACGCAGTTGTGGAGATATGGGAGGGGGGTGGAAGAAATCATTCTGTAGAAATTTCTATGTTTTTAATTCTGAGAGTTTTGGCCTGGACATGAAGTGCTCTGTGTGGGCACGGTCATCTTTGATCTTGTCTCCTCCTTTTTTCAACAGGGGTTTGGACCCGTCGAAGATTGGTTTCGCTCAGTGGCTGCAGGGGGCTTACAAGGTCCATTTGGTGGGGGCTAGGGCCACAGACGTTCTCTGGGGTGAATGTAGTTGCAGTTTATACAGTTTGTTCCCATCATCTGTACTGGGGTGTGACTTTATCCCATGGGCACCATGCTCTCTGCACAGAGGCGTGTCTTGTCTCACTCCTGGGGCTTGGCTTAAATGGAGTAAGAGGGACAAGCCAGGTGTGAGGAGGGGTGGGGGAAACCCGTCCAGAAAGCCCAGAAGGTGGACAGGACCTGACTGACCTCCAAGCGAATACTCTGGATGCCTGCTGAAAAGACCTAGCTGCTTCGAGCTCAGACAGCCACTGAAGCCAGGAGCATCTTTCCCCTGTTCTGGATACATGGGGTGAGTCACACCACAGGCTAAAGTCAAACTGGCCACGCGGCATAGGCAACATGACAGCCAGGGCACACTTTGTCCCAAATGGCCTGTTGTGATGGCAGATGCAGCTCTGGTTCCGGAGTGAGGTTTTCTCCCCTGGGCGCCTTTCTTCTCCTGTCCATTGGTTCTTGCGGTCACCACCATGGAGATCAGGCATCAGTGAGGGCCTGCTGTGGGGTGTTGTGTTCAAGTTCTGTGGGGGCTGGACTTCGTGTGGCTTTTCGGCTTCCCTGTGCCCCTGCCTCACCTTCAGAGGTGGAGGGCCGTGTGCCGGGCCTGGCGTGCTCTCTGGGAGGGGTGGAGCTGTGGTCGGAGGGCTGCCGGCTGTAGTCGCCCCTGCTGCACCTGCTCTGCGTTTCTGTGCCTTGAGACATCATTTATTCAGTAGATAGAATCATTTTGCTATGAAACAAATTTTTATTCTTTAAAAAATATTCCATAAATTTTACATATAGTGCAATATTATTTTATTTGAAGCATACCTGCCTTTTTGATGAGAAGTAAAAAAGAATGGTTAATAATTTGTGATTTATCCTTTTCTGGGATAAATTTCTGGGAAAGATTAGGAAAACTGCCTTGTCTTTAGATTCATTTAGCTTATTTCATCCCCCTACTTGTATCTGTTTCTCAGGGTTGCTGTAACAGAGTACCGCAAATTAGGTGGCAGAAATGACAGCAGTTTATTCTCTTATTGTCTATGGAGGGGCTTGAGTATGAAACCAAGGTACTTGCTGGGCCATAGTCCTTTTGGGGACTCTAGGGAAAGACCTTCTTTTCTCCCCCAGTATCTGGTGGCTCACTAGCCTGTGCTACTCATCTCAGTCTTTGCCCCTGGATGAGCCTGTCCTCTGTGGTGGGGTCCTCCCCCCTCTGTCTCCACATGGCCTCCTCCCCTGTGGATGGGTCCTCTCCCCTCTGTCTCCGCATGGCCTCCTCCTCCGTGGACGGGTCCTCCCCCCTCTTTCTCCACATGGCCTCCTCCTCTGTGGCGGGGTCCTCCCCCGCCCGTCTGCATGACCTCCTCCTCCGTGGAGGGGTCCTCCCCCCTCTTTCTCTACATGGCCTCCTCCTCTGTGGCAGGGTCCTCCCCTCCATCTCTGCATGGCCTCCTCCTCTGTGGAGAGGTCCTCTCCCCTCTTTCTCCACATGGCCTCCTCCCCTGTGGAAGGGTCCTGTCCCCTCTGTCTCCATGTGGCCTCCTCCTCCGTGGTGGGGTTCTGTCCCCCTCTCTCTACATGGCTGCCTCCTCTGTGGCAGTGTCCTCTCCCCTCTGTCTCTGACAGGGACTGGATTTAGGGCCCACACGATTAATCCAGGATGAGCTCATCTCATCATTATTAACTTACATCTGCATAAACCCTTTCTCAATAAGTCAAATTTGTAGGTTCCTGGTTAACTTTTGAGGAGACCACCATTCAACCCATGATGTCCCCTCTTCTCTAGAAGGTGTTTTCTGGGCAGACAGATTTTATGTCTTTTATATGTATTACTTTTTAATCAGAAACTAAATCTTTCCATTCCTGTATCCTCTAGGGTAGCAGTCCCCACCATTTTTGGTACCAGAAACAGGTTTCATAGAAGGCGATTTTCCCAAAGATAGGGGAGGGATGGACAGGAGGTGGAGCTCCAGCTGGGATGCTGTTCGCCTGGATCCTGGCTATACTAGTCTGTGGCCCAGGGCTTGAGGACTGAGGCTCGAGGGCACTGGTTCTTTAGGTGTGGTCCAGGAATAGTAGCCTTGGCCTCACCTGGGAACTTCCTAGCACCCATCTAGCCATGCTGAATTGGAAACTCCAGCTATGGCCCAGCTGCCTGCGTTTCAACACACCCTGCAGGTGATCCTGGGGCACACAAGTCTGAAAAATGTAGCTGTAGGAGGCAGGTGCCTTCCAAGGGGACTCTGGTGCCCAGGACTTATGCAGTTGGAGACTTTGCTGGCTCTGAAGGTTCAGCCTGCCCACCCCCATTCCATGTGTGGAAGAGCCGTGAGCCTGGCACCACCAGGCTGAGAGTAGCTCCTCCGAGGGAGGCTGTGTTCTCAGTGATGCTGCTCTGAAGTGCATACCAGCAAAATGCTCAGGAACATTGGGTCTTGAATGGTGCTCCCCTCCCACCAAATGCACAAGCTGAAGTCTTCAGCCCTGGTTTCTCATGACTTCATAAAAAGTAAGTTTGTTGCAGATATGATCAGTTGGTTTAAAGTCATATTGGAGTATGATGGGTCCCTACACTTGTGTCCTTATAAAGAAATGGAAATTTGGACACAGTCAAGTACACACCTAGGGAGAATGCCAGGGGAAGAAGGCAGACATCAAATGCCAGAGATTGCCAGCAAACCTCCAGAAGCTGGGGAGAGGTTGAGAGCAGTGCCTCTCTCCACAGCTCCCCCTACCTTGGCCCTCCAGCCCCCGGAACCGTGAGTCTCAGCCCTTTAGTCTGGGGGGCTTTGCTGAGCCAAGCTAGTAAACTAATGTGAGGAACAGTTAGGGTTAATTTTGTTCTGTGAGCTGGCCCAAGTTCTGAACAATTAACTTCAAAAGAACTTTCTGAGCACAATCCATTTGTCACTTGGGAGCTGCCTTCTAGTAAAGCAAAAGCTCTATGTCATGTTGACAATTATTTGGGACATGCAGTTCTCAGTTGCTGAGAGTGTTCGAGATGGTATTTTTACTGAGCTTTAAGTGACTGTGGTACCTTAAAATGGGTTGTCAAAAGAATAATGTTTTAGCTTTTATTGTACTTCTGACCTTTTTTTCTTCTTTGTCTTTATCTTTATTTTCTTTTAGAATTGCTCTTTATGTTTTCTCCCTCAAGGTTTTTCATTTGTTCAGAACTACAAATCAATACAATTAGATACAAAAGGCTTAGCTGAAAATAAAAGCAAATTAACGAATATGTTGAAGGAACATTTTGTGCAATTTTTCTCTTCCAATTAGCCCAATTAGTCAGTGACTTTTAGGATTGGGCTTCCAGAAATAATTATGGGCTAACGGTCCAGTTCTTGACTAAAATGAGTTGTTCCAAGGGAGCCGCTCTCTCCGCCAGCCGATGAGGACGAGACGTTCTCGGTCATGATTCCGGGCGCTCACTCTGCGCTTCCATTGGTTCATTAATTCCTGTCAATTAAATGGAACGTTTTAACATTTTAAAGAAATAACTTTTCATAGGTTATATGAAACTGATAAAAAGCGTCATAGTTTTCTAACATCGTGCTTTGTGTCCTACAGTGTCCTTTCATATAAACTGTAAACACCCTGTGGGCATCACCCCCTATACATTTCTTACCACACACACACATACCCCTATCCATTACCATAACCAGAAGAACAGGGGACTGAGAAATGGAGATTATTCTCCTCTATAACCAGAGCATGACTTGAGCAAGCAGAAAAATATAATCTAACCCCAGTGAGAACGGCCCACATCACCAAATCCTAAAACTGCAGCTGGTGACACGGATGTGGAGAGAAGGGAGAACTTTTACCCCCTGGTGGGACTGCAAACTAAGACAACCTGTATGGACAGAAGTATGGAGAATCCTCAAAGAGCTAAAGGAAGACCTTCCATTTGATCCTGTAATCCTATTGCCAGGTATCTATGCAGAAGAAAAAGTCATTTTACCATAAGGACATTTGCACTAGAATATTTATTGTAGCTCAATCATCAAGATGTGGAATCAACCCAAGTGCCCATCAACTCGTGATTGGATTAATAAACTGTGGTACATGTATACCATTAAATATCATCCAGCTATAAAAAGATGGAGACCTTACATCTTTTTTATATACATGAGTGGAGTTGAAGCACATTGTTCTTAGTCAAGTATCACAAGAATGGAAAAGCAAATATCCAATGTACTCAATACTAAGATGAAACTAATAGACAAACAACTACATGCCCACACAAGAGATAAACACAATTATAGCCAGGTGGGCAGGATTGGCAGACTCTCACCTGAGGTGCCCAGTGTGAGGGTATACAGCACATCCTCCGGATTAAACGCTCAACTACAACTTGAACTAAAGAAATGCAAACAGTGTAACCTAATTATTTGTACCCTCATATTAATCTAAAAAAAAGCATACCTGAGCATCTCACAGGAAAGACCTGTTTCAGAACTATCATAGGTGTGTCCAGCTCTCATCAGCTCGTAGGTGCAAACTGAAATCATATTTTAATTCTGAAAGTGACATGACTTCAAGTATCCCCTGCAGGTGCCTGTTCCCCTCAAATTTTGAGGCTTAGGGGGACTAAAGCGCTGTCCTCTCAGCGGCCCCCGCAGTCCTGCCCTCAGGGAGCGTCCTGGCTGGAGGATGTGGAGCCTGCTCTTTTGGTGGAGGCTGAAGCGCGTTCCTTGGCCGTGCAGGAGCAGCGTTACCACCCTTTGCCTCTCCATCTCACACAACTGTCCCTCCCACGACTGGGATCAGGCTGTCACTGGGGTTCTACTGATTGTCTGTGGTAAAGAAAGGGGAGGATGGTCCCCAGAGTCGTTTACGTCTGTGTGAGGGTCACCAGAAGGGTCACCACCCCCCATTATACCCACACTGCTCAAAGTCTACCTACTACGAGCTCAAAGAGCAGACCGTGCTCCCTCCTCCCAGATCCAGGTCCACCTCTGAGGTCTGCATTCCATGTTCCCAGCCTACTTCCCAGGGGGATGGGTTCTGGGAATAGACACACATTTTAGGGAAACTGCTCACCTCCTACCCCAGGGCCTCCCAGGGTCAGCACGTCAGGAGAGGCTAGATCAACATGAGGGGTTCTCCAAGGTCCGGAGCTAGTCACGTGCATCGCAGGCTTCTGTCTTCTTAGGCCTCCCTTTTGTAGTCCATACTCCAGCAGACGGGAAAATCTGTATCTTTGAGTCTCTCCTGAAATTCCCGGTCTCAAACTGGGGGATCCAGGGAGCTGAGAAACATACAGCCTGAAGAAGCAGTAGCTCCTTCTAAAACTCACAGTAACCCAGAGCCATTTCTTTTTTTCCCTATCCAAAATAAAAAAAAAAAAAACCCAGCTAAGATTCAATTACATGTCATAATCTGGTTTTGCATCTGGCACCTCAGAGTTTTTCTTTAGAAGCTAGTGGGAAGGCACTAGCCTTACATCTGAGAGCCAAAAGAGTGTCCAGAAGCATTTTGGGGAACCAATCAGCCATCCCCTACATCCCCCTCTTGAGACACGTCCACTGCTTCAGAAATTCTAGAACCTGAGTTCAAATAGGTCCCTCTCCTCACACAAATATCAAGAGCCACGTTTCACACCTGTGTTGACCTTGACATAAACCTTGTCAGGTGGTGGAAGGTCAAGTCTTATTCCAGGTAGCTAAATTGAAGAAGGGACCACCTGAAATTGTATTTGGTAGGGCTACTTGTCAGGGCTTCAGTCCCAGGCAGTGCTACTCTCCATAACGGCCCCCGAAATGTCATAACTCCTGAAGAGGGCAAGTCATGTGCTGATTCTATACGTGAATGCCATTTTTTAAAATTTCAGAGTGTTATGGGGGCACAAATGTTTTGGTCACGTGAATTACTTTTGTGCAATTTGAGTCAGAGGATTAAGTGTGCCCATCAGTGAGGTAGTGTGCATTGTGCCCTGTGGGTGAATTTACCCGTCCCCTCCACCCTCCCATCAGCTTGGTTTCCATTGAGTTCTACAACCATATGTGCTTGTGACTGCGCATGGATTAGTTCCAGTTAGCAGTGAGTACATGTGGTGTTTGTTTTCTATTCTTGGGTCTCCAGTTCCATCCAGGTTGTTACACATGGTATTAGTTTGCCATTTTCTTTTGTGGCTGAGTAGTACTCCATAGTATGCATACACCACATTTTTTTAATCCACTCATGTACCCATGGGTACTTGGGTTGATTGCACATCTTTGTGCTCGTGAATTGTCCTGAATTAAACACTCAAGTGCAAGGGTCTTTTTTTTTTAATAAAAGGACTTTTTTGTTTTTTTAGAGACAGAGTCTTTGTCACCTTCAGTAGAGTGCTGTGGTGTCACAGCTCACAGCAACCTCCAGCTCTTGAGCTTAGGTAATTCTCTTGCCTCAGCCTCCTGAGTAGCTGGGACTACAGACACCTGCCACAGTGCCCAGCTATTTTTTGGTCACAGTTTGGCCGGGTTTGAACCTGCCACCCTTGGTATATGGGGCCGGCACCCTACTCACTGAGCCACAGGTGCCGCCCAAAAGGACTTCCTTTCCTTTGGGTAAATGCCTAGTAATGAAATTGCTGGATCAAATAGTATGTCTACTTTTCATTCCTTGAGGGGATCTCCATACTCTTCTCCACAGAGGTTGTGCTAGTTTACAGTCCCACCAGCAGTATATAAATGATCCTTTCTCACTACATCCATACCGGCATCTGTTGTTTTGTGGTGAGTGCCATTTTGTATTTTTCAACAAAGCCATTTCATTCTCCCATCTTATGTAAGTTGTATACACTCTATCCTCAGAAGAGCTTAATTCCCTTTGGGAGCACCTGTGTGTCACCATGCTAGTGATAATAGCAGGCCTGAGAAACTTTGGTGATGAGGGGAGAGTGGCCCCTTCTGCGGTGGCTCCTGGAATGGTGGGGAAGGCAGATTCACAAGTGACTAAGCCATGGTATAAACATTGCAACAGCGGGATTTGTAAAATACCAGGGGAACAGGCACTAAGGTGGCATTCTGCCCTGCTGGGGTTCGGTGAAGGCTAAGGGGAAGAAGTGCTTTGTAATCTTGGGATGATGGAGGCTTTTTATAAGGCAGGTTGGGAAGGAAAGACTTTCCAAATGTGGAGAATCTGAGCAAAGGCCTGGAAAGGAACAGGTTGTCTGGCGTGATTACGTTGGAAGGTAGAGAGAGAACAGTGGGGAGTGGAATGATAGACTCAGCTAGTTTGTAAAGGGTCCTGCATGCCATGCTAAGGATTTCCCCACTTATTCTATGGGAAATGCAAATTCTCAGGTATTTATAGGCAGGTGAGAGAGAGAGGGTCAATAAAGTATGTGCTGCTTTTAGATCATGGAGAGGTCACTGAGCAGGGGATGCAGGAAGGGCCACAGGTATAGTTCTTACTAAAGGCATATGAGTGGAATTAGCTTCAAGTTTCCTTATGAGAAAGCTTCAGGTTCTGAATCAGGCTTGCAGAAAAGGGAAGGGTGGGGCCCTGGATATTGATATGGGCTGTCAGTATATCAATGACAGGTAAGTTTGTGTATTGATAAACATGGCCTGGTGCAAATTCAGTATAAGTAGAGGAATAATGTCCATGAAGAGAGCAAGGAAGGACAGTCAGAGATGTAGGAAGAGAGTTGGTTCCTTGTGATGTGACGTAAAGAAATACAGTGGAGAGTTTCCACGAGGAGGAAGGAATCCAGTGCCGAAGAGTCCAGAACAATAGCAGGAGAAAGCCATCTGCTGGATTTGGCAGTGAGGGAATTCGATGAACCTTCCCTCGAGGTGCAATGATTTTACTGAGGAAAGGAAACAGCAGGAGTTGAGAGGAAAAGGGCAGGAGGGTGTTCAGGGTCCCCACGAAGACACCTGCGTCATGCATGTTCAGAGGTGGGAATGAATGTGCACACGTGGCTTTGTCTTAGTCTAGACATCAGTTACTCTGACCTAATCCTGTATCTTGATGTAGACAACTGTCCCTGCTTCCCCTTTCAAAACAGCTTCCTTCCCTTACTCTTTGGTAATAGGCATCTCTGTGCTTAAGAACTAGGTGTTGGCAGTGACTTTTAGTGTTTGACGGTGTTAGTATGTAGGGGCAGAGAACAAACAGGAGTCAAACCTCTCAATTGTGAGAAACCCTACACTGTAGCTCTGAAATAATCCGTTGTGTTACTGGGGCTTCCCTAACAAAGTACCACAAACTGAGGGGCTTAAACAGCAGTTTGGCTGCAGCAGCTCTGGAGGCTGCAGGTCCGGGGTGCAGGTGACCATGGACTGGTTCCTCCTGAGGCTGGGAGGGAAGGCGCTGCACCAGCCCCTCCTGGGCTTGTCCGTGGCTGTCTGTCTTCTCCCTGCATCTTCACGTGGTCTTCCCTCTGTTTGTGCCAGTCTCTGTGTCCAGGTTTCCCCCTCTTATGAGGATGCAGGTGTTATTGGATGAGGGCCTCATTTAAAATGGCCTCGTTTTAACTTAGATACCTCTTTAAGGACCCCACCTCCAAATGCAGTCACTAACTTCGATATATGCATTTTTCAGGGGCAAATTCAGCCCCTTACATCTGTCCTGTGCAATTATCTATCAACAGATATTTGGGGCCTTTTGGAAACACTTGGAATTTGATCATGATGTGACTGTGTGATCTCTGAAAAGTGCAGCTGGACCAGCATGTCTGTAGCTGGCCTCGTCTGTCTTACAGTGTCTGGTCTGAAGAAAGGCTTTGTTAACAGAGGGCAGGTTTTCAGCGGGGAGCAGGAGATTGGGAGTTGGTCAGCAGGGCGTTTCTGGTCAGGAACATCACTGCCCTGAGCTGTGGACACAGGTTTTGGTCTCTGATGGGTTTGTCTGTGTTCCCAAGACTTGCCCTCACTATTGTTCAAATCATTTTACAAACTTCCTTTGTCCTTACCACGCACTCTGCAGATAGCCCTGTGATTGTAATCTGACTGTTCATGTTGGAGTTTTCACACCGGAGAGAACGTGCTGACCAGAAGTACCTTGTGAGTCAGGAATTCTTTACTTGGGGATTTAGCAAACGGCCGCTTCTCAAGGACAAATGGAGCCTGTCTCTTTGAGACCTCTGCCTACCTTACCCAGCACTGGTCTCCTGGGAGCCTCTGGCTTCTAAGTGGTCTCGTCGGCAGGCTCTGTCACTGTCTTCTGTAAAGGCAACACTTGCATTTTAGTAAATGATCTTGTGGGAAGACTGAAGCATTTGCTGAAATCAGGTTTCTGGATTATTGTTGGCTTTTTACTGCTCATATTATGTCTGTCTCCTATTGCCACAGTAATTGAAATGAGAAGATAACTTGGCGGAATTTCATAGCGTGATCTATCATTCTGTTTTTCTGTGGTCTTTTGTGGTTTTGTTACTTTATGGTGGCATCTCATTAGACCCAGACCTCTCCCGAGAAGTCATTTGTCACTAACATCATTTCGATAGCCACTGAAGAGTGGCTGTCACTGGGTGTGCCTTCATCTGGGGGGACCTTTCTTCTCTTTCCAGAAATGTTTGAGCACAGGATTCTCTTGCCCTGACCAAGTCCAGTTCCAATCACTCTCAATAAGCCTTTGATAGGTCTTGAGTCCTGAATGTAACTGTGTGTAATTTTTTTAGTTCAATAAGCCTGACTCATAAATCCACTAGGAATCACTAATGTTCTTATAACTTCTTCTCTAGAGAGTGACTATATCTTTGACCTGTGACCCCAGAGATACCTTCTGAAGGGTAGGAATCTGGGATTGCAGAGCTGAAATATTTATATTTCCTTCACCTAGAATTTCAAGGACGACTAAGAAGGTGGATACATCCCGAAAGGAGAAGTCTGAAGAATCACAGGTGGGAGCCACTTAAAGAGAATAAAGAGCTATTATGATGTCAATGTTTAATTTGAGGACCTATGGATATGAGACTGTTTTTGTGCATTGAATAAGTGAAATTTTACACTTTTCATATTAAAATGCTTCCCAGTTGTATTAGCAAGAATTGTCCAGAGAAAAAGAACCAATAGCATATGTATAACCATATGTGTATATATGGAGAGAGAGAAAGAGTGACTGATTGATTATAAGAAATTGGCTCATGTGATTATGGAGGCTGAGGTCCAAAACCCACGGTTTGAATCTGAAGGTCCATAGGCTGGAAACCCAGGGAAGAGCCAGCATTACAGCTCAGGTCTGGGGGCTGTGTGCTGGCAGGTCTTCCCCCTGCTCAGGGAGGTTAGTATTTTGTTCTATCTGATCTTTCAACCGATCAGATGAGGCCCAGCCGCATGATGGAGGGTGGTCTGTTTTATTCAAAGTCTACTGGTTTAAATGCAAAGCTCACTCAAAAAACACCTTCCCAGAACCTTCCAAAATAATGTTTGACCAATATATAGGTATCATGGCCTTGTCAAGTGGACGCATACCATCACATCAACACTCTCCCAAAGCATGAATGCATTTGTTTGCAGTAATGTTGATCATATCCTTTTCATTTTTGAGAGGATGATTGACTTCTTCTGGGTAAATGGCAGAGAAAGGACAGTCACAGGATCCTATGTTTAAGTTGAGGTAGGATCAGGGGAAATTGCTCCTTTCTGGTTAATCAGTGGAAGAAAAAGCTTGAACCGCTGACCTGTTGGAGTATGCATGTTCAGTGTGAGGTCATGGGGCTGGTGTCATCCAGTCTGTGTGTACATTCAGCTTCAGGTAGGCCTTCAGAAAACTTTTGGTTGGATAGAAGGACACTTCTGGGGCAGAAAAACCAGATGGGTGGCAACGCCATCTTATTTGACTTGGGTTTGATAAAAGGACATTGTGGTAGGCTCTTTATCATTTTAATCAGTACCTTGAGTAGATATAGGTAGGTGTGCTCATTATGATCTTTTGATGTTATGAATCTGGATTGGACAATGGATGAATTAGATAATAAAAGAAAGGATCCAGGATGATATGGAAAGACTCAAATAAGGAGTTGAATTTACATGGAAACTGACAAGGACCACATTTGTAATCCCATTCTTGGT
Organism: Galagoides demidoff; assembly: GCA_963574575.1. Classification (NCBI taxonomy): domain Eukaryota; kingdom Metazoa; phylum Chordata; class Mammalia; order Primates; family Galagidae; genus Galagoides; species Galagoides demidoff. Next base: position 15,558 of record CAUYQV010008344.1, read on the forward strand.
GTCTCAAGTATTTCTGCAAGCTATAGGAGGGTGGAGTTGTGCTTAGTAATATAGCCTATGTAAGAAAGACTTAGGAGTCTTGAGGTGTATTTGATCAGAGTTTGCCAAAGCAAACTGGATGCTTTGAAAAGCTTGAGTTGTTTGTTTGTCAAGATGGTGTTGACTGGGAGAGGTTGCTTCACTCCCCAGAAGGTTACAAAACAGTCAGCCAGTCCGTCTGGTCACCATATACTTAAATAGCAGTGCCAGAAGTGGCTTCCATTTAAAAATTGCTAGAAGGCAGGTGCTTGGTGCGACATTTCCCTGTACCTTTTTTGTTCCTGTCACGTTATACAGAAAACTAGCGCTGAGAGCTTGTTTCCACAGTGGAAGCATTTATGATACCAACCATTTGTGATGGCAAATGTATCTCTATAGGATATTTAGCTTAAATCAATTTTATATGTGCTTTGTAAGACATTTATTTTGTCCAGTATTTCATCACCATCAAGGATTTATAAAACTGTTTGATCTTTGCTTTTCTGAAATTGCTTTATAAGAGTGATGGTCTTACTGAAATTTACAGTGACGCTAACCTGATTACTCTGAGCTATTTTAAAGAGGATTAGGGTATTCAAGGGAGGATGGATTCTAATCCCATGACTAATATTTTGGCCAATAGAGTACAATTCTTTTTGATTATGAAAATTGTTGGTAACGACTTCAGTATGCTCCATCCTTTTCTGTTTGCAATAAGCAGTATTAACATATTTCTGTTGGAACTTTGTTATAGATCAGCCCTGTATCCTTGAATTAATCACTGTGTATTAGGGCAACATGGTGCGGGAGGAACCTGGGGTAAAGTTCTTTGGTTGTTGACATTTGCAGGGGACTCATGATACCCATGTGTTTCCTATTATTTAATCAAGGTTGAATGTGGAAGATGGAGGGGGCCAGCAGTGGTAATAATCATCTCAGGGGGATCTACTCTTTGCCAGGATAGAATTAAGTCTCCAGGTTGAGGTTTCCAAATGATTTTTTTTTTTTTTTTGCCTAAAAGAAAACAAGCTTAACTTGTGTTTATTGTAATCATTGTGTTAAAATTTACAACCAATACAAGCTTTAGAAAAGGGGTTAATTAACATTATTTCTTAAGCCTAAGGGATGTCTTGAGGATTTGGTGGCCACATTTATGCACCCAAAGGCTCTTGGTCAGATTAAGAAAGAAAAAAAAAAAGAAATATTTTTGTATTGAGAGAAATCTGGAAATGTGGTTTGGTGACCAAAATGGCAGGGTTTCTGAGAGATGCTGACAGTTTATAAAGACAAGAGAACAGAATTCTGAAATTGGGACTATATCAGTGAAACCAAATTCCCGCTGTACCCTTGTTCTTCCCCCAATCAGATCCTTCACCACTATTTACTAGTTCAAAGCCCAAGGCTGCTCAAGTTAGAAAAGTTGGCATCATCCTTGACAGCTCTCTCCTGCAGGGCTCCACCTCTTCTTCCATCTTCAGACCATCATCTGGGTCGAAGCCACAGTTGTATCTTCTGTGGTTGAAAATGGCAACCGAGTGTACTGTCCCCAGTTCCCTCAGCTCCCTTCCGTCCATTCTTGACACTGAAGCCGAGTTATGTTTTAGAAACACAAGTTTGGTCATGCTGTCCCCCTGTCTAGAAACCCTCGATGTCTTTTCATGGCTCTTCAGATAAAGTCTACAGTCCTCCTGTGACCCACGGGACCTTGCTACTGGCCGGGGTTGGTCCAGCTGCCGCACCCTCCCCTCCTCTCTTGGCTTCACTGAATGGGGGTGCTCTGTGATACCCCAGTTCGGTGCCTCAGACAGAGGCTTCCCAGCTCAGAGCTTGTGTACATATCCGATGCTTGGGGCATCTTCCCTGCTGACATCTGCTCATGTGGCCTGGAGCTGCCCGTATCAGCCTTTCCTGACCCTGCAGTCAAGTTCAGGTCTCCCTACGCGTGCTCACCCCAAACTCCGTACTTTCCCCCGTTTCACCATTGTAATGAAATAACTGTTTAGTGGTTGTTACTTGCTGAACTGCAGGCTTCCTGGGGGCGGGATCCAGCCTTCACTATTTGGAGCCTCTCCTGATGCTCACCATACAGTAGAGACTCACTATATAGATGTTAAATGGAAAAACGGATGAACGTCTGAGACATGTGGCCACTGTGCCAGGGTGTGTGTCACATGAACTTGGAAGGTCAGCACCATGAACGTGGCTTATACTTAGGGGCAGGGAAGGAAAGTATTAATCAAATACGTTTCTCCTCTTTCACTCTCCTCTTCTCCCTTTAGGTATGCCTGTGCGTTCACTTCTGAAGGATGACAGAGTGTCGGGAGTAGAGAGTAGAGAAAAGCAGAAGGAGTCTCTTTTCGGCTTATGAGCTGCCAAAGCTAAGAGAGGAATGATAAAGGATATGTCTGAGTTTTGTCCCCGGTTCCTGGCATAGGTCTTCAAAAGCCCTTGGCATTTCCCCAAGTAAACCAGAAGCACCGAATCATACTTACCTGTGCATATTATTCTGCAATTTGAGCTTTCGCGGTAGGCAGAACAATGAGCCCCCGAATGTTCATGCGCATAGTCCTGAAATTTGTGTGTTACTTTGTGGCTGCAGCAACTCTGCAGAGGTGATTAGGTTAAAGAACTTGAGTTGGACAGACTAACCCGGGTTGTCCAGGTGGCCCCAGTGTAACCACAGCGTCCTTTTAAGAGGGAGACAGGTGGGTGGGACTCAGAGAAGTAGATGTGCCAACAGGAGCTGAGTTTGGAGTCAGAGAGAGATCAGGAATTGCTGTAGTTTTGCCTCAAAGATGGAGGAAGGGGCTGTGAACCCAGGAACGCCTGAAGCTTTTAGAGCTGGAGAAGGCACGTAAACAAGACCCTGCCTAGAGCCTCCCGAGGGAAGGCAGTCCTGCCAGCACCCTGAGTGTAGCCCAGAGAGACCCATTCACATTTTGGCCTCCAGAACCACAAGATAATGAATTTGTGTTGTTATAAGGTGCTACGTTTGTAGTAATTTGTTAACAACAGGTGTAGGAAACTAAAACAAACTACTAAAAGTGTGTGATAAATATCGTCCTGGTCTATAGATACATTCTTTGAGCATCATTTTTAAAGGCCCCGTGGTTTTCCACTGCAGAGCGCCACCATAACTTATTTACTGATTTCCTCTGGCTGGGTATTTAGGTTGCTTCCAGATTCTTTTTTCTTTTTCCTGTTGTAAACACCACTGTGATTAATGTCCTTGACATATGTCCTTTTGTACTTTTCTGATATTTCCTTAGCATCAATTTCTACAAGTGCAATTGTAGGGAATACACATTTAAAAAGGTTTGTGACACACATTGACATTTGAGTATAAGACACAGAGACTTCCCAGGGAAATTTGTTGGTAACCAGGTGACTTCATCTGTCCTCCTCTGGGAAACACCATGAAATGACCTCAGCTAAAAGAGACTGTTCCTTCATGGCTGATCCCAACCATTTCATCTTCTTGCTGCAAAGAGCAGAAAGGGAAGATGCTAAAATAGTGCAGGGGGGTGGTTGATTTGTGGACACCTGTCTGCAGGTTCCTATCCAGGGAATTTCTCTAGAGAGGCAGAAATAGGCACCTTGAAACAAATCTGGGGTACAAGGAGTTGAATTCATGAGTCAGCAGCACGTAAATATACAAACTTCCTTCCCAACACGTTTGCCGTTCTGGGGTGTGAATTTGCCATCTGTGATCGCAAATACATTTGGGGAAGCTGCGGGCACTCTGGGCTGGCCTCTGCATCAGCTGGGGGCTGGGGCTGGGAATATTCTGCCCTGAATTTCTGGAAGCTCTTGTCATGCATGTTAATCAAACCTCAAAATTCTATTATTGGAACATATAGATGCTACTAGAGTCAATCAGGGTCAAAGGATTAATGTGAAAAAGATATTGCATTGGGAAAAATGGTAATAAATTCAGAGCTTTAACAATTTGGGGGTTTAATTTGGAAAGCAATGCAACGTTCATTTTGCCATAGACATGTTTATTTGCTTCTAAGGCATTAAGTTTATCTCAGAAGTGACCGGAATGCATTGGTAAAAAGAGGACAAGAGGGGAAAGAGGGAGTGCAGGGCATGGGAGGACATATGAAGACGGTCCTTGGACAGATCCTAAATATGCTACAATAGATTAGTGCATATCAGGTAACGGGCTTTGTGTGGCCTTGTCCTGCATGCTACTCTGCCCCTGGGAACAAGTTCTAGTATGTTTATTACTAATCACTGACATATAAATGACACTAGGTGATGAGTGTATTTAAGTACATAGCCACAGATATATCCTCAAGGGACCACATACCAAAGAGAAAGTCCCCATCTCTAAAAAGACTAACATCTAAAAGAAAACAGAGATTGTTCTGGATATTTTCATGCTATGAAATGCTAAGTTATTCTGAAATATTTGAGTGTTAGAATTTTTCAGATGTCTTCTGAATATTTTGGTTATTTGAACTAAGTCTAAAAAGTATCCTTTCCCCCTGGTCTCTCCCAGTGTGGGAGTAGACGACAGAAGTTGTTGCATCCATGCATGAGGGGGCTCTAGCAAAGGTCTTCTGGGGCCGCCATAACACGCTGCCACATGTTTGGGAGATTGTAGATTAAAACAGAAGAAATTTATTGTCTTTGGGTCTGGAGGTCAGATGTCTAAAATCAAGGTATTGGTGGGACCAGGCCCTCTGGAGGTTCTAGGAGAGAGTCCTCCCTGCCTGCTGCAGCTTCTGGGGGCCCCAGGCTACCTGGGTGTGTGGCCGCCTCTGCCTGATCTTTGCCTCATGCTCATGTGGCCTTCTCCTCTTCTGTCCCCTCGAGGGACCCTGTGGTTAGATTAATGGCCCACCAGAGTAAACCAAGATGTCCTCGGCTAGAGGTCTTTAACTTAATTACATCTGCAAAGACTCTTTTTTCAAATAGGGCCATAGTTACAGGTTCTGGGGGTTAGGATGTGGACATGTCTTTTGGGGAGACACTTGACTCAAGGAGGAGACACTTGTTCTCCTCCCCCTGCTGCCACCCTCCACTAGAGGTCCAAGTGGCAAGAACAGGCAGTGGCTGCTTGGTTTATTTGCCTGAGAGACCGAATGTACAAAGGGACAATGGCCAGGCCGCATATAAGCATAAAAATGTGGCTCATAACCTGCCCGGGAAACCAGCCCTTATCTCTAGGAACCAGCCCAGGAAGCCAGCCTGCAGTACGTAAGTCAGACTTACAGAAGGCAGACTGCGATTCCCAGCAACCTGTCAAGGAAGCCCCGCAGTAGAACCTGTAACAACCTGCCCCAAATGTCCAGGACTCAGTCAGCACGCACAGCTTCTCCAATTTTCCCCCAGCTTACACCTGGGACAAGCAGAGAAACCCAAACATGCTCCTCTAATCCACCTCCTGGGCAGCCCTGCTTCTAGCTCATCTTGCCATGGGCTCCCCAGACCAGCAGCCCTGTACCCACAGGTTCCCTTGGCCCACTGTGGCACTTTCCTGCTTTCGAGTCTCTGCCAACACAGGTGATGGTGGCCGACTCCCTTCTAAAGATCGAGTTGTCGATGCTTGTTCCCGCTTGCTTGGTCTTTATTTCCAACTTGCCTTGCTCTCCTGTCTCTCTCAGGCAAACGTGCTGGGTCAGAGGTGGGTCTCCTGTGCGTCCCTTCTCCACACCTTGGGAAGTTTCTCTGTGCCAGGTGGGAGTCCTGGCATGCAGCTAGAATAGGGTGATAATGGAGGGGGGGCTTGGGGGATGTCATGGGCAAAGGTGGCCAGGGTGTGGACAGCAACAGGACCAGTGAGCCGATAGCAGGCTTCGCCACGGAGACAATTCGGACCCCACCTTCAAATCTGTACATGTTAAAAGCGACCTGCACGTGCAGCTCAGATGTTTTGTAAGTTGTGTTACTAACTTTTAGATTTGTTTTCTTTCTCTGACCCTACCTTAGTGACCCAATGGGGGTTGCTCTGGGGACATAGTGGTATTTTCTATTTCCCTCTAATTGTGGAAACCTGTCGCATTTAGCAGAGAGACATGTTTCATCCACCTGGATGCCGCTGGTTATGAAGAAAGAACGGTGAAGAGGCCAGAAGGGGTTAAATAGTGACGGGGCAAAGCAAGGGTGTGAGAGAGAAAAGAAACAGCGTGAGGAGGTGTGAGCTGCCCTGCGGTTGGATATAAATAGCACAGGGCCACAGTCGGGAGACTGGGGGAAGTAAAACAAGGGGCCGATTTATAGCCTCCTTAGAGCCCCTCAGCTCCATAATTCATGCTCTGACATCTGCCCAATGCGACAAGAATTCTGGGCCTCTGTTTTTTCATGTGGAAGGTCGCAGTTTTCATTATAAACATTCTAAAGTCGATGGACCAGCCGGCTCTAACAGCCGTCAGGACTGACCGGAGCCATGATCTCTGACAGCTCTACCCCACTGCATGGTGGCTCCCCGGAGAGTAACACGGCAGGTCCTGGGCCCTGGGCAGCACAGAGCTCCGTCCCCACGTCGACCAGAATGACACCACAGTTGCCAGTGTTATGTGTTGGGCTTCTACCTATTCCACTTTGAAGAACTTTCCTTTTAGCTAAACGTTTTGAAAACATCTAGGCCGAGTATTCAGGAGGAGGCTCACATAGGAACCATGATTTGTGTTCTGTCCCTCCCAGAGAAGTCTGGTTTTTCTACCTTTTTCTCCATCGCCAAGTTGTGTGTCAAATATGTGTGTTTTCGGAAACACGTGGCACAGCTGCTGCTGTGACACCAGGCTCTACAAGGCGTCTGACGCTCCCACATGAGGCTGTGCTCAAATCATGGGCTGGTATGAATAGTGTGAAAATTAGCACAGACTTAATGTAACTGATTTTGCAGCACCCCTGGAGAGAAGGTATAATTAATTCTGATCTTACAAATGAAAGGCAGGAAATATGAAAAATTTCAAGGATGCCCTGCATGGTACTGGCTGGGTCAATGAACTGCCAGGACAGGAACTGGAGCCTGTGACATTCCAGCCTCCCAGGACCTCTTTTTTACAAAGCTGGCTTTGAACTTCAGCCCACTGCTTCTGACTGAACAGGTAGTAGTCAGTAATTGCTAATTCTTGTTGCTAACAGAACTCACCCTCGACTCCCCTACAACGAAAGGATTTCAGCACTGATATTCCTTGTCCCAGAAGCCAGAGGAATCAAAGGCAGACAGGGCTGGGTTCCCTGTTGAGTGCCCTCCATGGCTCCGCACCTGTGGGTACACGTATGGCCTGGGTACCCGGAAGGACCAGGGCCTCTGGCAGGTCACAGAGGCCATCAGGTTTAACTCTCAAAGGCTCCTTGAGGGCTCCAGCTGTTAACATGTTGGGATGGAGTTGGGGGACACAGAAAGGGGACTCTTTCTCTGACTGCTATAACAAATTACCACAAACACAGTGCTTTAAAACAACGCACATCTATTCTCCTACAGTTCTGGAGATTGCACAAGTCTGAACTGTGCCTCACCAAGAGAAAACCAAGGTGTGGGCGAGACTGGTTCCTTCTGGAGGCTCCTGCAGGTACCCATTTTTTATTGTGTCACCCTCAGCAGAGTGCTGTGGCATCACATAGCTCAGAGCAACCTCAAACTCCTGGGCTCAAGTGATTCTCTTGCCTCAGCCTTCCAAGTAGATGGGACTACAGGCACCTGCCACAATACCTGGCTATTTTTATTTTTTAGACATGGGGTATCGCTCTTGCTGGGGCTGGTCTCGAACTCCTGACCTCAAGCAATCCACCCGCCTCAGCCTCCCAGAGTGCTAGGATTACAACTTCTAAGGCTGCTGATGTCTTGGCTGTGCTGCTCAGTTCTGCTCCTGTGACCACACCATTTCCCCCTTCTGTTGCGGTATTTCCGCCTCTGTCTTAGAGGACACTGGTGTTTCCAATATTGAACCCACTTGGGTAATCCAGGATACTCCCTCCATCTAAAACTCAACTGTGTCTGCAGTGTCCTTTCAACATCTGGCTTATTCCAGGGGACTGGGACATGGACCTCCTGAGGTCCACAGTCCAGCCGCCCACACTGGGCCTGGGAGCAGCTCAGAATGCATCGGATGGGAGGCTTGGATGGGCTGGAGGGCCCCACCTTTCTCGGACGGTGAGCACACATTTCCCAGTCCGCATCTTCACCGTCATCTCTACAGTGGATAAGGTCATTCCTATCTCTCTGGGGTGTTGAGGGAGTCATTGCAGGTGGGTGCGGTGTCTGTCCAGGGCAGGTGCGGAGGGGAGGCTCCGTGAGAACCCACTGCTGCTCTGGCCATTCCCATTACCTCTGGCTGCTCCTCAGCCAGGTCCAACCTGTCAAAGCTGCCCCCCACCTCGTCACTCTCTGCGGCACTCACTGGCTGGTACGCA